>PVJA010008806.1:0-62779 GCA_004027025.1 Myocastor coypus | reverse complement strand
GTAAACCTTTAGTGAAAAGGGAGGTGGGGAAGGTTCTGGAAAGAGAAGATATTCAGTGAAGCAAGGGAAGGCAGGGAAGGATGGGAGTGGCTACATCTTTTTCTTTCGAAGAAAGGAGAGATCAGATAGAACAGATCTGAGGAAGGTGTGGGTGTTCCCAGGATAGGAGCTGAGGTAGAAAGGTGGTCACCCCAGAGAATTTTTTTTTTTTTTTGTCTTTTTGAGACAGGGTCTCACTGTGCAGTTCAGGCTGGCCTTGAGCTCACTTTTTGTAGCCCAGGCTGGTCTCGAACTCGCACCGATCCTCCTGCCTCAGCCTCCCGAGTGCTGGGATTACAAGCGTGAGCCACCACGCCCGGCTTCAGCTTAGAATTTTGAAGACAGTAGGAAAAGCTGAAGGGTGTGTTGTGCGCGAGCGGAGAGGAGCCTCGGGTGGGTGGTGAGCGCTCAAAACATGGCAGACCCCAAGGCAGGTTATTTTGCAAGAGAACATTTCAGACATAATAAAAAAAGAATGTAAAAAATCTCATCAGTGCTATTTATGCTCATTATATATGCAAGACTAATACTTTTGGACAAATAAGATTTAATAAAGAAATTATCAGAATCAATTTTCTTCTTTTATTTATGTGGCTACTAGAAAATTTTTACACATGGCTTACATCATATTTCCGTGGGATAGTGCTGCTAAAAAGAAACACAGTACTCCAAACGGAACGAATAAAAGGGCTACCAAAAATCAAGGAGGCTTTGGTCCAGGTCTGGGATTTTAAAATGTATGTAGTAAAGAGGGCTAGGTTGGGTGCGTGCTAGCCAGCAGACAGTAGGATGACCCAGGACTGTGAACTGTCCCAGTCACACTGTCGAGGAAGCTGCCCGACATCCTATGGGACAGAATCGCAAGGACAGTCCTGGGACCACACGGGGGACGACAGCGAAGAGAGCTGGGGACAGGAGGGCTGGAGAATAGCAGTGGCTCTGTGTGGTCAGAGGACAAGCAAAGGACCCAGAGCTCTGATGACAGAGCGTAAAGAGTAGGAAGTGATGAAATTGTGACAAGAGAAGAGAATTTCTGTGTTCTGTATAATGTACTGTGTAAATGTCAATCTTTCACATTTTAGTTTTGTTTAGAATGTCACTTTGTGTAGGAGGCTTCGGAGCACCTCGTATGGTTTGAAAAATGGGTTGTCCTTGCTGGACTTCACATTAGAGTTTAATCCCCAATGCGAGGTACACAGAGAGGGGGATGGGTCAATCTGATAGAGCTTAAATAGGGAAGGGACTTTGAGAGGTGATTAGCATAAGACATGTGGAAGACTGCCTGAGCAGCTCTTCTTGAAAGCACAACCACTGTCTCCATTTTGGCTGAGCCTGACCCTGTTTCCTCGTATTGATATGCACAGAGCTGGCTAGGACTTCTCATTATCCTTTCAACTGGCCTTAGGCAGTGTGTATTGGTCTAGCCCAGGTGCTGGTGGTAATTTTTGAAGATGGTCTGCGTGTTTCCCTGATAACCCACACCTGCTGCTCTCCAATATGAGCCAGGTAGAGACAGGACGAAGAGCCAAGGCTCCATGCTGTGAGCTGGGATCGAGCCCCGAGATAGAGGCTATGACCTCCTGGGGCTTGAAAGATTACACATCAGAGCTGAAGCACCAGACCCCCAAAACATCACATACTATCTCAATAGCATAATGCAAATTACTTTCTCTGCATATCCTCTCTGAATATGGCAGAGGTAAATGCAAGCCACCTACCTAGCCTGGCTCACAGTGCTCACCTTCTTCCCACAATTCCCTTTTGCAAGCCATGCCCCCTTCTCCACTGAATAAAACCCAGGTGCAGCCCCGGATCTCTCTCTTGGTTCCACAAAGCTATCTTGATGGTTGGACTTAGAGCCTCTTGACGCCACAATAATTACATATATATATGCAATTATTATATTATATAATAATTATATTACATATATATATATATAAAATGTCTTAGTGTCTTTGTTTTCACCATGGGTTGCACTGGGAGTGATAGACTGGAATTAACTTGGTGGAATTCCAATAACATATTTCTGAGATTATAAATTTAGACTTCTTGGGATAAAATGAGAACCAGGAAGGGACTCCGACAAAGACATGCTCATTGGGATCGAGCCCTGTAACTAAATCCTGGTGGTTTTTTAAGAGAGGGAGAGACCAGAATTCGCATACACACAAGTGTGTGTGTGTGTCTGTGTGTGTGTGTGTGCACACGCACGTGCATGCTCTCATCTCTGCCATGCAGTGTCTTGCCCTGCCTCTGAATTCAGTCACTGAGAAGGCCATCATCAGATGCAGGCCCTTGGCATGGGTCTCCAGAGCCATCAGCCAAAATAAATGCCTTTAAAACCTATCACATCTGTGGTATTGTGTAATTGATAACAGAAAGTGGGCAAAGAACATACTCAACCTGGAAAAGTAGCCATCTGAATAAAATATTCTCAGAATTCTTCAATTCAAGCAAGAAAATAATGAACATAACTCTGTACTTGCAGTCCATTACCCCAGGGTATCTCCAGGTACAACAGACACAGCTGCTTGGCTCTTCTTCTAGTGTCCTTCTACTACAGAAATGCCAGGAGAGAGCTGCGGGTCCTCAGCATAGCATCCACTCATGTTACTGAGTCACTTTGATGATAAAAGCTCAAGGTATTTTGTCAAAAATTGTGAGGCAACACACTGGCTTTGAAATGGCACATCAGTGGACTGGACCCAGGGGTCTCAGTCCCTACACCACAAGCAAGGGTGCAGATTGTGGCCTTCTCGGGAATGTGTGAGAGTGCCAACACAGGGGAGGGTGATGCGACCCGTTGGAGGACTACTGATACCAATGTTCAAATCAGCACTCCCCTCAATCTCAGCAAAGTAAAACAATAGAAGTGATCCAAAGTTAGAATTAGTAGCCACATGGAAATTCAATCCTGTGTTAAATTTCCAGAAAGAAAGGCCTTTACTACAGTCCCAAGTTTTTGGTTCGGGAACCTATTTTAGATACAGTCAGCTACATGACCCAATAATGGCTACTCTTTACAAAATTCACTAAAATTGTACAAACTGACAGAGGTACAAATGTTCATGTTTTATTTAGAAGACAAAAGGTGATAGAAGCAGGTGGTGTACGCAATGGCAATACATTACGTACAATTATCTGCATTACTGTGCCATTTTCTTTAGTGTATATTCCATCTGGTTCTAGTAATTTTTTGGGGGGAGTGTGGTATAGGGGTTTGAACTCAGGACCTTATGCTTGCCAGGCAGGTGCTTATTTTCCTGACCTATCTCCCCAAACCCCTCCATCTAGTCCTAGAAAAAATTTCAGGCACCATTTTCACACGTGCTTATTATATGACAAGTTTAAAAGGCCTTATGAGAAAATGTTAAGGAACCCTGCTGATAAACATACCAGTGCTTCAATGAAAGAGTCCAGGCAAATGATAACCTGTTGGTTTTACTTGGCTTTTAGGCAGCTTCCAAACTCACATTCAATAACCAGCTGGATTTGGAGACTGCACAACCTCAGTTCTCTCTAAGCCAGGGCCCAAAGTGATGAAACAAACAAACAAAAAATTACCACAAAATGTTAACAAGACACAAAATTACTTTCTTTAATCTTCCTTCATTTTGTACTGAACAGGAGAAGCAAAACGGAAGTAAATGTAATAAGACACTTAAAACCTACATAGAGACTCTGGCACCTTCTAGTCAACTGATGCATGAACTTCATTTACTGAGATAGAGTCTTCACTGAAGATTGAAACTTTTAATCCAGGGCCCTTAGCCTTAGAAAAGAGTCTACTGGCAGAGGCTGTTGGTCACAAAACATTTGCACTGCGTCAATTTCTAGGTCCTTCCCTCACACCTCCTAAACATAGCCAGTAAGACTGTGAAGCGAAAAATGCCAGCACTATTGCTGAATGTTTCAGTAAGTCTGTGGGAAGATGTGAATCTGGGTGTTTCCTATAGACAGGAAAAGAGCACAGCATTTAATCCACTACTGTAAAGGAGCTTTGGTACAAGCAAGGAAAATCATTGTACTTACCAAAGCCACAGTCAAAAACCATCTCAGGTACAGTACTTTCCTCCCATGAGAGACCAAAAAGCCAATGCACCGTTCCCAACTGACTACTTGTCACACTGTTCTAAAAGCAGACACAGTTTGCTATTGCTGATGTTGGCCTTACTATTTTCCTGCATTAGAAATGAATAACTGAGTTAGAAGTTTCCTAGTTTTATTGATTAGAATTGTAGCATTTCCATTCTCTCCCTGCCGGGAGGTCAACATAAACCCAGGGTCACCACGACCAAGGGTCTCTGTGGTGGGAGGGTCCAGCTGGGAGGCAAATGTACTTAGGCCATGTGCTTGGGACAGTTGGCCAGGTTCTCCTTCCTCTAGAGCTGCAGCAAAGCCAGGGAGCTCATTGGCAGGGGTCTTCCCAGGGCAAACTGGGATCAGAGGAAGAAATGCCAAGGTGGTGCCTGTGTGCGTGAACAGCTTTTACAATTAAGAAAGATTTTTAAGGTCCTAAATAATAAAATGCCTTCATGTACTTTGCCTTCTAGCCAGCTCAAGATTTAAAACTTTGGCCTACCAGTCATCCATCAAAATTAGCTATAAAATTTTACGTATGCATCTTCTTAAAAATCCATCATTGTAGTGGAATAGGAAAAAGAAATATGCAGGTAGAAAATCATTGGCTCTTTTTCTTTTTTAAATAATACATTTCAGTATTTTGATCAAGGTTCTAATGAAAACATTTCTTGAACTAAAAAAAAATCTACAGGGTGGGATGCTGTCTCACAGGATACTGTTGTCCCATGATTAATGTGCCAAAGGTGCTCTTCCTGACATCCATCTCCACGGGTTTGGAGATCCTCCAGTCTGCAATTGGGAGCAAAGCCTCTTGGGAGGAAGGGGGTAAAATCTGATCAGAGTCTGCCCATTGTGGAGTGGGTAGAACTACAGTAAATTTAAAACCCATTATATTTATAGTTTTAATTTGTTCAAAATCAACTTTAGTTTTGGCAAAGAACTTTTGAGTAATGCTGGAGCTACTTTTTTTTTTTCCTCTTGGTGATACAGGAAATAAGGAAAAACCCAAAATGTTTTATCTCATGGAGTCTCAGATTTACGTTAAGCCTAAAACACATTTGGAAAAATAGAATTATACTCTTCAAAGTCCTAAAATTCTTCAACAATTTTCTTATTTGAACCATATGCCACATATTTAAAATAAATTGTAAAAATAAGATTTTATAGCATCTTAAGCCCTTACACATAAGGTAGTGCTCTGAAGGAATCATGCGTGTCTGATGCCTAGCTTTCTATTCTGAGCTTGACTGTAGAGCAGCCACATTTCTTTGTGTAGTTCTGTGTTCATTCTTAAGAAATGGAAAGTGCAAAACATAAATAATAACAGTGTATGCCACTTATAGACCAAGTTGAGGGGAATGGGAAATTTGGTATCGACATGTGTTTAATTATTTTCAAAAAGAAAGGTAACATTCTTTTTTCTTTTTTTATTCTTTCGATACAGGGTCTCACTACACACACAGTCTGAAGTCATAGTGATCCCCCTGTCTCAGCCTCCGGAGCAATGCGATTACAGGCATGTGTCATCATGCCCGGTTTTGGGCTGGCAAAACATGTGCTGGGGAGTGGACTCCAGATCTTATGCTTGACAGGCAGGTGCTTAGACTGCTGAGATAGCTCCCCAGCCTAAGAACGGTAATATTCTAAAAAACTAGCCAAGGGGGCTGGGGAGATAGCTCCGAGGCACAAGTGCCTGCGTGGCAAGTGCAAGGTTGTGAGTTTGAACCCCGGTCCCGCAAAATAAATAAATAAATAAATAAAAATAAAAAATAAAAAAATAAAAAACTAGCCAAACAAGGCCTAACTCAGAGTGTGTTCTGCTGAGTTCAGAGGACTTGGGAATTAATTTGTAGTATAAGCTAATGTAAAACATCAATTACTTCCCAATTGCATCTGGAATACATTAACTAGTCTGAAAATGCTGAGTTCAGAATATCATTGCAAATAAAAGGGGGACACTAAATACTGAAAGTGGAGAGGAAGGAGAAAAAGAGAGGCTTTTAAAATTGCAGAAGGGCCCACTACGATGATGCTGTCATCCACAGTCTCTATTAATCATAACAGTTTAGTCATAGACTGTCAGGATTGCTTTTAATGAAATAAGAACTAATTCACAGAACTCTGAGAAAAATAGCAGATTGAAAATGTGAATTTAGGTTGGTGTTATAATCAGTCTTTCTCACTCCTGGAGGATCTGCTGCCGAAATATCAGAGGAAAGAATATCCACCAATTATGAGCATTAGTTAATTCTGGGTGATAGGATTTGGGGTGATGTAGGATTTTATTTGAATTTCTCATTGTACAAATGAACATTTTTATAATGTACCTGCATCAGTTTTTGAAAACAATAAAACCATTCTCATGCCAAACTTGGAAAGATTTCTCTATAAGGTTTCTATTGGGAATGATGACACATTGTTAAAAAAAAAAAGGAGCACTTGTCCTCCAGTTGAGTGAGTGAGTAGATAATATACTTACATTATCTGCATAATCAGTTTTCTTTCACTAAAGAAACCCTAGCAACTTCAGCTCCCCATCTAGGCCAATTTTTCTGTTGGCCCCCACCAGAATCTGCAGTTTGTAAATGTACTATTTATGATATTAATACTCGATGTATTCTAATAGATCTAATTAAAACATTGCTTGGGGTGACAGGCACTATTGGTCTGATTATATGTATAGGTGTACAATCCTCTTTACCAAATGCCACTTTAAAAAAAAAATGTGTTTAGTACAGGATCTACAGGGCCTCATTACACAGATGAGATTCTTACTGATCCTCCTGTTTTCAGCCTCCCAAGGCACTAGGATTACAGTCTCAACTGCTGTCTCAGCGCACCCCGGGTAGGCAGGGTAAGCATGGCATGTCGGGGATCAAACCCCAGTCCCTGTGCCTGCCTAAGCAGGTGCTTTAGTCTGCTGAGCTATCTGGCTGGCCTCCAAATGTCACTTTTAAGAGATCAGCATTTCTTCTGATTATTGTTGCTAAATAAGTTGTGTCCTGTGTACGCATCCTGGAGTGCTGAAGTCGTCCTCTGTACATGCTTCAATCCCAGGCTACCCTAAAGAAGCTGACCTCCATGCCCTTGTACATAGTACATACCACCTCACTGTGCTAACCATCCTGCCAGGTCAGCTTGCTGAAAACAGCAAAATTTTAAAAGATTTACACCCCAAATAACCCATATAGATAGATGGTTCCAATTACATTTTGGCATAGTACCACCTGGATTTAGGAAATGCGGTAGAATAGGTAAAAGTGATTTTCGAGTGGAAAGTGAAACTCTCAAATGAGATACTTGGCAAAATGCAAACTTGTGAACAGGAGTGTTGTTAAGCCATACAACCACCATTGCACAGATAATTCCTCTTTGGAAAAGTCACCAAGGTAATAGTCGCCTGCCAGCTCAGAGGCAGATGGCAAAACAGTGAGAAGGGAGGGCCTCTGGTGTCCTAACTGTGTGCCCCAACAGAAGCCTCAGGCGACACCTGGGAAATGAAGATAATAAAGCTCCGAGTCACAGGAATTAGGAGTGAAAGTAGATAGTAATGCAAGTAATGCATGCAGAGAAAGCGCCCCATAAATACTAGCACTGTTGCAATCTGTTGGATGATTATCCATACAATACAGGTATTTATCTCGTTCTGTTCTCACTGAGTAGAATGCACTTTGATTTATTAACTGGTACTTGGTGGCAGAGTAGAATCCATTCATTTTACATTCATTCCTTTTTCAGTACAATTTTGTGGTCCATTTCACTTCACACCAGTGGACTCCTTGTGGAATATTCAAACTGTTGCAATTTTTTCATGAAATGTTCAATAATATGAAGGAAGCATAAAGCCCACATTATTTCTTCCTCCAGGAAAAACTATTACCTCCCAGTACTTCCATCAAACATTATCAAGAACATTGTGTGGACTTCTTTCAACTGCATCTCCAGCTGCCCCAAATCGCCCAATTTGGCAATTGTATCCTGGGCCTCGGCTGACCAAGGGATTGGGTACACAAAGAATTAGGCACACTAGTTAGTGGCTTCAACCCTGATTACGTATTCACCTTACCCAAAGAGCCGTGAGAACAATGACACTCAGTTCAACTGATCAAGGGCCTCCGGGTTGGGGTCCACAATCCATTGCAATTTGTAAGGCCTCCCATATAATTTTAACATGCAGCCAGGGTTAAGAACAACTATTTTTTGATGCGGAGGAAACGGAAGTGAAAACGAGACATTGAAAATACTGAACAATAAAAAAAGAATCTTATTGTAGGTTTCACTTAGATGTTCAGCTCTCATAGGGGAGGGGAAAAAGGAGGAAAACTGTGCTTTTTCTCTTGTGTCAATAAGCCCACACACCTCACCATCAATTCTCAAGATAATGACTTTGTTCTTTCTGACAAAAGGTGATCAATGACACCAAAGACAACCAAAGGTCATTGACGGTAAAGGACCCTCAATGATCTTGACTCAATCTCCACAGGTAGGTGGTGCCTGGAAAGGAAAATGATTGCTTTTGATGGGTAAATTATAGTATTTGGGTTAACTTCTCATTATAAATGCCCATGTGTTTTTTTAAAATCCCAGAGTGAAAATCAACTGAGGCAAAAAACATAGGATTATGATGAAAAAAATGTCCTATATCTTACACAAATAAAACTGAAAACCTGTCACCTTTTGATATCTACTTTTGTTAAAAATAGAAAAATACTTTATAATCTAATAACCAGCTTTTCTGTTCACTGAAACTTGACCTTAGATGAAGCTACAGTTGCCCAGTGCGTATAATTAAGTTAACAGATGAATCCAGCTATGTAAATGATAGCAAGAATTTCCTCAGCTGCCTTCTACCTTAAACACGTGCTAGTACATGTAGTTGTCATTTTCTAAAATTAATGCCCCTCTATCACTGGACATTTCCTATTTATGGACTTTAAGGATTATGGTTCATCTATTTATTTTAACAATTGCATTTCCAATAGACCCATGCAATTTTTATGATATTATCACCCTATCCAACAAACAAGAGGCAAAACAAGCATGCTTTCAATTCTGATGTTTATATTTACTTTTTCTTTAAAAGATGCATAGGAGAAAAAAAGTCCCACAGAGGCACTCAAAATGACAAGGAATCTTGTTTCTTCTGAAATACAACATTATTCAGGGAAGATGCCAAGTTAAAAAAAATCAGCTGTTCTCCAGGGTTTCCTAGTTTCCCAAGGGAACGCTGCAAAACCCTGCAGTGCCATGTAATGTGCCTTCTTTGGAGCTGTATTTGTTAAATATCAAAAGACATTCCACCTTCCAAGCACCCGAGTTCATGGCACATAATTCATACTCATAAATTCTCCCTCTCCTCACCATTTCTCAAGGAGCAAGGTGAGGAAGGGAATTTTAATGTAACAAAGGAGGGATGGATGTGTGAACTGAGGCTGAATAAAAATGGCTGCAAGGCGAGCCAGCCAGGCTGCAGGGTGGCCACACCCAGGGTAACATGGACCTACAGAACCTCTCCTCAGACCAGACAGCAGCTGCTACAGCTGTGGGTTTCCCCCAACTTGGTCCATAGAAACCCATTATTAATTAATAACAGTTACAGGTTACTCCCACAATTGACCAAAAACACCGCAATATTTTAAAGTGAACCAACCTAATAGTGGCTACGCCATCATATTTCCCAGATTTGGAGGATGATTTCCAATCTCCTTTGTGTGGCCACAAATAACAACCCTAAAATGGGTGTGTCCCTTTTAAAAGATGCTCTACACCCTCTCAATTAATGGGGAAAGATTTCAACCTTGGGCAGAAATGAATGAAGAGGAAACTGTGGAACAATAAGAAAGCACTTTAACTCCAGGGATGAGTAAAGATTAAACAAGTGCTTAAAGACAACACCACAGGAGCTCCCAGAGGAGGCCAAGGATGCATTATTTAAAAATGTCAGCATTGCAACAAGAAAACAAAGGGGTGATGGGGGAGGGAAGTCGACAGAAAAAAAAAAAAAAAATGGAAGAAACAAAAAGGAAAAACTCAAACACCATCCATTTTGGTTTTGAAACAGCAGGTTTACTGCCCCAACCGAAAACCCTGGGTGCAAAGCATGCACAGGTCCCACAGGTGAAATGATGCACACTGGACGAGTCCAGTCCCGCAGGCATGCACGACTGAAATAAAGAGAATACCCTGGCTTTTCCAGTTGCTCCACACACAGTCCATCTTGGTGGAATCGGCAGTGGCCTGCATCGCGCCGGCAGTGGGCTCCGCCGCTGTTCTGGGCGCTGGGTTGGTGCAGGCGGCGCCCGGGCTGCACCAAGGCTGGCGTTGGCCGCGCGGCTGCGGACAGACGGAGCCGGGCAAGCGCGGGGCGGGAGTGCGCGGGGCGGGAGCGCGCGAGCCGCGCGCGCGCGCGGAGGAGGAGGGGTGCAACGAATCAGCGCAGCGCACTCTGGAGGTAGCGAGTATGCATGCGGGCGCCCCTGTGGGCCTTTCTGGGGTGAGGGAAGTGACACGACTAGGTGTGGAGTGTGGACAAGGATCCCAGGTGAGGTACCAGTAGGGGAGCCAGGTCTGCTCCAGGCTGGCCTGCTGTATATTCTAGAAATTTCTTAGAAATCCAAGAAACCTATTGGACAGATGCAGTTCACAGCAGTGCGAATGTCACGGTTGCAGCGTAGAGTCTCCTAGCTGTCCCCACTTGTCATCTCTTGGTCTCTAATTCTAAAAACATTGTGATGGATTTTAATTTATTTGGATCTTCTGAAGAAGTCCTGGATCCTATCCCTGTTTTGGAATATTCCATAGTTACCCAAACCTTTGTTGGCAAGCAACAGAGAAACCCTCCTGCTCAGTCCTTGAGGGCTGTATAGTTCTCCATCCCTTGCACCTTCCTATGTTGGAGAGTTGAAGAAACGAAGCATCAGAATGCAGTACCCCCAGGCTCAGGTCAAAGCTCTGAGTAGGGTCTCTTGGTTACTACAGTGACATTTCAGGGATGGGCAGCTGTGGGGACACTGAAGCAGATCTCAGGGGCATTCTGTGGTAACAGTATCATCACTGGGACTAGGGGCTGGGGTGATCGAGATGTGTGAGTATAATTTGGGAGGTAAGATTCATCTCCAAGAGTAGAGTCAAGGACTTCAGTAGTTCCCAGTTAAGGTGAAAACATCAAAGGGATGGACAGAATAGTCCACAGGCAGCTAAACCTCCACATCTGAGCACAAAATCCTTTGCCAGAAGAGGTGGCAAGACCCTGACAGGCTGGACAGGAGGAAGGCATGCTCTAATCTGATGAGGCAAAGGCAGTTGGAGCAAATGGAAAGAGCTGGATTATGGGCATTTCTGGAATGGAGTCCCTGAGGAGGCAAGGCTCACAATGCAGCTCACTGGAGGAAGCGTTCCTGGGCACCAGAACTTGCTGCTTGAGCACTTCCTTTTGTGGTGGTGTGGCCTCACTCATCACTGTTCAGGATTTCTTTCTCCCTGGTAGAGAGGTGCAGCTTTTCCGATTCCTCCCTAGTTTGCAGAGGTCTTCTTTCTCAGACACACAGGTATGCTGACACATCCTGTATCAGCAAGGCCTGATGGCAGCAATCTCCGGCTTCCGCCTGCAGACACAGTATAGCTTTCTTGTGTACTGAGCTGACGGACTTGAGACTTTGGAATCATGCATGTTTTTTTCAGTATACAAGTTGCTTCTCTCTGCATATCTTCATATTCTGAAATTCTTCCTGAGGAGGCTTCACCAGGGTGACTGCAGGACAATGATTCTGGCGCTTCTGAACAGCTGATAGTAACCACATTATTACAAAGCACTCTGCAAGCCAGCCTCTCCCAGAGACATTAGTGACTTCTCCCATGTGTATCTCCTGCCTCTGGCCATGTTTTTTTCATTGTCATAGTTACTGATGAGACTTGAATCAGCAGACAACCGAAAAGACTGATAAATGATGATGAGCTAATAAGCACCAAATTTTTTTGTGGAAAACATAACTCAGAAGGAAGTAGGGCAGGGGTTGCCAGGCAGGCTCTTGCTGTTCAGCCTCTTCTGAATTGCAAGTCTTTGGAGACTGAGCTACTGGGAGGCATTGCCAGTGTAACGATAGCTTCAACCTGAAGTCCAAAGTCCAGAAAGAGCCAAAAGGCACCCTGCAGTGGAGAAGAGGGGCAACAGAGCAATACACCCTCCTGGAGCATTTGCCACATTTGGGGGGACACAGTACATCACTAATCTGACAATCTGCACAGTGCGCACTGCTAATCTTGGTAGCGAGCTGAGAGTAACACACAGCTACCAAGGGACAGAGGCAGAGGCAAGCTCTCCCCTAAGAGAGCACAGGTGATGTCAGAGTGCTTGGGCCATGCATTTTTACTGACCTCAGAGTGACCCTGGAACGTCAGCTTAGCTGAAAGACCACACTATTTTCCATTACACTGAGTCTGGAGCAAGAAGCTTGATGGTATGCCAAAAACCAATAGTGGAATCTGCTCATTGAAGGCTGAGGAAGTAAGATGGCCAGTGACACAGGCAAGATTCTCATCGACACAATAAAGATGGAGGGGCTTGACATTAGTGCAGACATAGGAAGAGAAACATAAACTTATTAAAGGAAAGAGCAGCAGAATCTGAAGACAATTGAGAAGGAAATCACAGAACACATGCATTGGACCCATGAGCATTGCAGAAATTAGTTACATGGGGCCAGCCAGACAGCTCAGCAGATTAAAACACCTGCTTAGGCAGATGCAGGGACTGGGGTTTGATCCCTGGTGTGCAGTGCCAGCCCCATCACTGGGGCGCACTGAGAGAGTGACTGAGACTGGGTGTGGTAGCATGCCCCTGTAATCCCAGAGCTTGGGAGACTGAAAATAGGAGGATCACTGAGTCTGGTCTGTGTAGTGAGACCCTGCAGACTGTACTACACACACACACACACACACACACACACACACACACACAGAAATTAGTTATATGGCTTTCCACAAGTCTTGTACCATCCCTGAACAATTCTGTTATCATGCAGAAACAAGTTATAACTTTGAGTGTTTGCCATTATGAAATAATGAGACTTGATTTCCCATAAGCATTGTAAACTGGTGCTTTCTTTGTACAAGTGCCCACACGGTGTTAAGGGAAAGCTCCTGCCAAGATCAGAATGATGAAATGGGCAGAAAAAATATGTAAATTTTCCATAAGTAATGAAAGAAAACAGAAAGCTTGCTAAACACTGGCAGAAATTGCCACTATCTTTAAAACCAGGAAGGAACAGAAGGGCTCTGAGACAGCCAGCTTGGAGCTCAGTTCAGGTGCCTGCCAGGAGAGGAAGCAATTTTTTTTTTAGTTTTCAGGATGAAATCATATCTTGGAAGTCTGTTTTAAGAAAAAGCAAAATAGTCAAGTTTGGTAATCTCATCCTAGGTCAGGACTATGTGGCAGCTAGCGTGCCCAAAGTGACTGCGCTGGTCTCCTGTAGCATCTGGATTTTACTGATAAGACTCCATAGCACTTGCTCTGATGCATTTATTAAAAAAAAAAAAAAAACTTACTGAGCATCTATCACATGCTAGATGCTGCTTCAGATACAAGATGGAGTTCCCAACTTTATATACTAGCGTGTGGATAAGAAGTAGTGAATGTGTAATATTTTATTTGTAGACAGGTGTATTAGAAAACTGAACCGGGTGAGAGGGACTAGAAAATGGGGATGAGAAGAGAAGAGACAGAGACCAGGCTGAGTAGCAATCCACCGCTCAGCCAGTAGGATCCTCAGTGCCTAGCTTGTAAGGTGCGCTTTGGCAGGACCAGACACAGCAGGAGAGCACCAGGAAGACACAGGCGAGAAGAGCATTCGGAGATGTGCTGAGTTTTCCTGACGGAATGGAGTAACTGTCAAGCTATTTGAAGCTTCTCGGCAAATGCCTGGGTGCTTTTAGTGCTCCAAGAAGTGTAGCAATCGGAATTAAAGGCGCAGAACTAAAAATATACCATATTATGATCAAAGAACACCAAGAACTGTGCTTTATACCATCTGGAAAGGAAATTTAAAGATACAGCCATTTGGAACATAATCCACTGCACAAAGATAAGACATCAATGGTGGAGACTGAGACAACGAAATAGCAGTTATAGTCTGTAAAGTGCTTTTTCACATGGTGCACATTTAGTTGTTAGGAGATCCGTATGAATCCTGCCTGTGCCGGGTCTAAAATTTCTCAGCTGGAGTCTACAATGTCCTCTCCTTTTGTATCCCAGCAGCCACCAGGCCTAGAGGAATGCTCTGTAACAAAGCTCTCAACTTCGAGTCCAGGGCCACGTTGGCCACATCTATTCCCATGACTTTCTGGGAGATCCACAGGGCATCCTCTTCTCCTACCCATGGAGAGCTTGGCAGAGGAGCGAAACTGGCACCAGAGCCTGGCAAGAGAAATGCTAAACTGATTGCCCTTTCAATAGACAGGGGTGAGGGCCGGGGAGATAGCTCAGCAGCATAAGCGCAGGCCCGGGAAGCACAAGGTTCTGAGTTAAAGGGTTGCTACCCCAGATGGAGCTAAAGCGATGGTTCACCCAAGCACCCGTGGAGAGGAAACTGAGCCTTTCCCTAGCAGTCTTTGCCAAAGTACTCCCACGTGGGAAGAAATCCCTCTGCCACGATCCCCAGCCTTAGAGCTCTCTGAGACTCCGAGACAGTGACTGCCAATCTGTTTTCCTCAGCGGATCCATAAGTCGATCCTGGTGCGATAAGAGCTGAGGTCTCCCTGCAGGTTTCTCCTTGAATTTCACTCTCTATCTGGGACTGAAATCTTATTGCATCTTTGCAGGGCTGATGAACAACAAGGGAGTATTTTTCCGTGGTTGAGGAAGCTTTCTTTGCTCCATCACAGAACGACTATCAATTTTTATAGATGTTTTAATCAAATCCACTCGCCTGTTCTCAGTTTAGGGAGCACAAGGGAACTTGAAACTCACCTTCCTCTGTAAATATCTTAAGTCCAGGAACTCAGAGTAACTTAGACATTCTTAGATACTCTGTGTTTTGATCACACTGGCAGTAGTGGGGGAGGGAGAGCCTTTCAAATCTCTATTTTTTTAGTAGATAACTAAAGTTTAGGGGATTATGCTTTACTATGTTTTTGTGATAAATTTATATGAAAGGGGCAAACCTGAAGAAAAGGGAGAGCAACTAACAGAGTGACCACAGGAGCCAGGTGCCTCTTACCAACTCTAGCCATGTGTCAGCCTGCCCTGACCAAAGCTGTGACACGAGTGCCCCTGCTGGGAAGAGGAGGGGATGACTGAGGATGTGTTACAGCAGTGTTCTTGCAGTAGGTTGCTACTTTCCGGATTTTGCCTTTTGAGGATCAGTAAATAAATTCCTTTGTTGAAATTGAAGATGCAATATCCCTATGAAGTAGTCAGTATCTGCTCTCATTACTGAAATCATTCATTCATCAACTCATTGATTCAATCTACAAACATTCATACAGCCCGTACTAAGTATCTGTCTCTGTAAATGCAAATATGGATAGAGCTGCGTCCTAGAACCCTAAATCCAGCAGGGGAAGATTTACATGTAGGTAAGTGCAGTCCACTGATAGATGTATGAGCTGGAAAGAATGGATACACAACAGTTAAGGAGAAGAGATTTTTAGGAAAGGCTTCAGAAAATAGGTGTCACTGAGCAGAGTTATGAACAAAAAAAGTGTCATTGCCAGTTTGGGTGGTAAAGCATTCCGTGTAGGTAGACATGAAATGCGCAATTTAACCTCAGACACAGGCAGGAGCAAGATTGTGACAGGGTTAGGAGTAAGATGCCAGTGAGTGAGGGAGAAGCTGCAGGCTTTCCAGTGGACTAATGTGGCTAGTTGAATAATTTATCCAAATTTGGAATTTTCCAGAACTGATGAATTATGACAGTCAAATAGCCCTTAGCAAGACAGAGAGGACATTAGCACACCAGTCCATAGCAGAGTGAAACTGCAAGGAGTCAAAAACGGAGAAAATCCTCAAAGTGAACATAAATAAAAGAAATTTTGAGGCTGGCAAGATAGTTCAGTGGTCTGAAGCACCTGCTTGGGCAAGCTTAGGCAACCGCAGGGACCGCGGTTTGATCCTAGCAACACATGCTGTGCCAAAGCTAATGAAAATAAGCTTTGTCTAGGATTCTTCACTCCATAAGACTAAAGTACACATGCCCAAATATGCAGCAGATGAGGCTACTAATTACAGAGCCTGAAGAAAAGCTTACCAGAAGTGGTATTTCAGGAAGAAAAAAGCAGAACTTCTGGGAGATGAGAGACATAAAAGGATACTATGCAAAAAACTGGTAATGATGGGGGACTGGGGAGATAGCTGAGCTATCTAAGTGCCTGCCTGTCAAGTCAAGGACCTGGGTTAAATTCCTGGTACCACATGCTGAGCTGGCCCCAGAAGTGCCTTACGCTGCATAGTGAAATCCTGTACCAAATACATAAATAATTAAAATAAAAACTGATAATGGTTAATTTGGAGGGTTACAGCACAAAAGAAAAACTAAAGCTGGAGACAAAAACAGAACATAAAGTAGGAGGAAATAACAAGAACAAAGGCATTTGAAAAGTCCTGCACTGTTCTGGAGGAAGACGGAAATGCTAACTTTTTAAAAAATCTTGTACAAATTGTATTTGTGTATTAAACATCTAAGCATTGCCACTAAAAGAAAATAACTACAGTGTGCCCCTTTTAAATTCAAATAAAAGGCAGGAAGGGGAAGCATAAAAAGCGAAGAGTAGGACTGGTAATGGGAAAGAAAGCACGCAGCGGCAGTAAATCTTAGCACTCAAGAGGCCGAGGCAAGCGGATCACTGAGTTTGAGGTCCGCCTGGGCCACATAATGAGTTTAAGGCTAGCCTGAGCCGCACAATGAGAGCATGTCTCAAAAGAAAAAACGTTGCATGCATTGCATTTGAACATTAAACAAACTTTTTATTCCTGGGATAAATCTCACATGATCCTGATTTGATGACCTTTTATTATACTGCTATTCAGCTTGCTAACATTTTCTGCAGAATTTTTGTATCTATTCCAGAGAAACATTGTCCCTTCTCCCGCTTACTGCTCAGAAATTCTCAGTTTGTGTTAAGGTCACACTGGTCTCGGCAAACAAGCTAGAAATGTTGCCTCCTCCTGCAATTTCAGGAAAAGTTAATAGAAAACATTGTATTTGTTTGTGGTATTGGGCTTAGAATTTTCTTTGTGAGACAACTGGCAATTTTAGGTTTCTTCAACAGAGATAGGGTTATTCTGATTTGTAGTCTCTGTTAATGTCAATTTTGGTTCAGTTTTCCCAAAT
Organism: Myocastor coypus; assembly: GCA_004027025.1. Taxonomy (NCBI): domain Eukaryota; kingdom Metazoa; phylum Chordata; class Mammalia; order Rodentia; family Myocastoridae; genus Myocastor; species Myocastor coypus. The sequence goes on along the minus strand of PVJA010008806.1, from coordinate 45,332 downwards.
AAATATCCGTTAAAATATCATATCTACTGGCATAAATTGTTCATATTATCTATCTATCTATCTATCTATCCATCCATCCATCTTTTTTTTTTTTTTTTTTTCCTTTTTGAGACAGGGTCTCACTATGCAGTTCAAGCTGGCCTTTAGCTCACTTTTATAGCACAGGCTGATCTCGAACTCACACTGATCCTCCTGCCTCAGCCTCTTGAGTGCTAATTATAGACACACCACCACACCTGGCTCAAATTACTGGTGTGCACCACCATGTCTGGCTTTTATTTATTTATTAATCTGGAAGAGCCATACCATGCCCCATTTTTCTGATATTGCTCATTTCATCTTTCTCTTAATCATCTGGTTAGCTCTTTTTTTTAACGTTATAAAAAATTCATTATAGACCAAGGAGATAGCTTGTGGTCTAAGTGCCTGCCTGGCAAGCACAGGATCCAGGTTCAATCCCCAGTATCTCATGGTGTGCTAGCCCCACACTAAGCCAGCCACCAAAACTGGGTGTGGCAGTGCACATCTGTAATCCCAGCGTTGGTGGGGCTGAAAGAACAGGATCACTGTGAGTCCAAGTGTGTAGTGAGACCCTGTACTACATAATTAAGTCATTAAATTAAAATAAAAATTCATTATAAAGAATAAAAATTATATTTTTTCTACTGTTTGCTTGCTTTTTATTTCATTTTATTATTTTTAAAAGAATTTTTTTCTTGTTTCAGAACTTTTGTTTGTTTATTTATTTACTTATTTTTATGGCCAGCTCAGCCTGCCCTGAGGGCAGGGCTGGCACAGCATGTGGTGCCGGGGATCGAACTTTAGACCATTGAGCCATCCTGCCGGGCCCCCTTCATTTTGTTATTAATTTTACTTTTCCTTAATTAATTCTTTTTTACTTTCTATTGCTTTACTTCATCCTTCAAGTGAAATCCTATATTATTTTCATCTTTTCCCTTTTCTAAACTATTAATTTTTAAGATCAGAAAACTTAAAACTTATAACTTTGCCTTTAAGTATGATTGTAGCAGCATTTCACAAGGCCTGATGTACTGCTTCAATGTCAATATTGAGTTCAACATATTTTTCAATATTTATTGTGATTTTTGTGCATTGGTAATATTGTAAGTTTTGAAGAACTTTTCTTTCATTGCTTATATTTTGAGTAATTTGTTATGTATACATAAAATAGACCAGAAAAATGTATATTTGCCAGCCATAATAAAAAACAAAACAAAAAGCAAAGTAAGTATGTTGGGCTAGTCAAATAGCTCAGAGGATCACAGTGCTTCCAAGTAGGTGCAGACACCAGAGATTCCATCCCCAGGCTTGCAGTCCCGGCCCCACCCCTAGGGCACGCTGAGACAGCAATTAAGACTAGGTATGGTGGTGCACACCTGTAATCCCACCTATTGAGAAGCTATAAACAGGCAGCTCACTACGAGTCTGATTGAGTAGTGAGACCCTGAACACCCTGCAGACGCTTCCCTAAAATACAACAACAACAACAACAACAACAAAAAATCAATTTATCTTTTAAAATATGTTTGTTTTTATTTTATACATTCTGAAACTACTATGAGGTACTTTCAAATTTAGTAATATCATGCCTTACATTGGACTGCTCGTTTATTGTTTTGAAATGTGCTCTTTTATCTCTAGCAATAATCCTTGATTTAAGTCAAGTTTGGTTAATATTGATATCATTGCAATATTTTTTGTTGTTGTTTGCATGGTAAATCTCTCATCCCTTATTTTCAAACTATTGGGGTCTAAGTTCTTATAAGCATCATACTCTTTAGTCACATTTTTAATCTGAGCCAGTAATTTTCATTTTTTAGTTTCAATGAAAGCAACTCATATTTAACATGAACACCTGAATAACTGACTAAGTCCATTGCCTTTCTCTTTGTATTTATCATGACTGTTTCAGTGCCTCTATTTTTTCCTTTTGCCTCCTTTAAAAATAAAGTATGCTTCTCTTAATTGACTTGTATCCTCTAATAGACTTAGTTATACCTTTTTGAATACTTCAGTGATTATTCTAGAAGTTACAGTGTTGATCCTTAATTTGTTGGAATCCTTCTTAAATTAATACGTTTATAATTTCCTTCATGTAAAGTAATTTTACAAAGATAAAACCTATCTGCTTGCTGTCCCCTTTTGTGCTAGAGTTGTTATATATGTTATACATATCAAATATTTTTGTGTATGTTTAAAAAGTCAGTAGTATTTTACTTATATTTTTTTCAGGGTTCTGAGATACTTTTCTTTCAGTACAAAGAATTTTCCTATTTATTATAAAATAATTTCAGGTTATGGGAACCAATTTTTTTGGCCTTTGTCTGTCTTGTGTCTTTATTTTTCTTTTATTATGAGTGATCGTTTGGTGGCTCTACTTTGGTACGGTTTTCTTCCAGCAATTTAAACATTTCACACCAATTCTTGATCTCTATAGTTTTAATCGAAAAGTCACAAATTTTCTTATTGTTTATCACAAAGTAATTTCTCCTGCCTTTAAAATTTTGTCCTTAGCTTTAGTTTTATGCAGTTTGATTATGACAGTCTTATGATTCTTTGGGGTCTACTGAATTTTCTGAATCTGTTAATACCTTGTATCAATTCCAAACAAGATATCTCAGCCATATATCTTCTGACCCATTTTCCTTTTCTTCAAATTCAATTATTTATATTAAGCCTATTGAAAATGTTTCGAAATTTTCTTACGCTCTGCTTTGTTCTTTGTACTTTCATATTTTATGCTTTTTATTCATCACTTTAGATATTTGCTGTTAAGCTCTGAGTTTATCAGTTGTCTCTTATGTTCAAAGTTTTTTTTTTTTTTTGTCTTTTTGAGACAGAGTCTCACTATGCAGTTGAGGCTGGCCTTGAGCTCACTTTTGTAGCCCAGGCTGGTCTTGAACTCGCACCAATCCTCCTGCCTCAGCCTCCCGAGTGCTGGGATTACAGGTGTGCGCCACCATGCCCAGTTATGTTCAAAGTTTTATGGGACCATTTAGTATTAATTACAGGTATTGACTTTTTTACTTCTACACTTGGTTTTTAAAATAAATTCCACTTCTCTGTAGAAGTTATTCATATTTTTATACATTTTTCATATTTATGACAGTTATTAATTATATTTACTATTTAAAACATATAGGTCATCTGAGTGCTTATATTGTCTTTCTTTTTGATTAGTCACATAGTTATTGTCACTTACTTTCCTAATTATATCCTATAGTACATAGAATATTGTGTATACAATAATCAGAAGGCTACCAGTTGTTACTTTTCCCTAGAAAAGTTTACCCCCCCCCCTTTTTTTTGGCTTGCTCAGGCTGCCTTAAGGGCAGGCCTGGTGTGGCTTGTGGAGCTGGGGATCAAACCACAGTCCCCTGAGCCTCACGAAGTTTGTCTAAGCAGGCGCTATAAACAACTGAGCTGATCCACAAGCCCCCGACCCCTTTCTTTATTAAGCAGCTTAGCATTAGAGGCTACTTAGTCACAGCTTGGCCCCCTTGGCCCATCTCTGGTTTCATCTGTTTTTGTTTTTATTTCTCTTTTTGTATTTTTAGTAAGATGTACAGGGTCCACAGGGTCTCACTACGTAGGTTGTACTCTGAGGTTCCCCTAAACTAGTGCTGGGGTGGAAGATAACCACAAATGACTATCATGGTGAGTGCACAGGCTAAACACAAAGCTCCTTGGGAAGTCTAAGTCTGGGAAGGAGATGGAGGCCTTGCTCTCTGTGACAAGAAGCCAGGGTGGGTATGTGTGGATTTTCACAGGGGTCAGAAAGTGCTGGTACTAAGCCCAGCAGATTGCTTGAAGCCCTGCCCTGCCCACAGGTCTGCCTGAAGCCCTGCCCTGCCCACAAAACTCAGTGGTCTCTGTGCATTCTCCATCTGTCAATACAAACAAGGACATGCCTCAAGCTTGGATGGTTGCCATAGACAGGAGTGTATAGGTAGGGAGGGGTTCTGGAGTGGGGAGCACCTCACAAACCCACCAAGAATTAAAATTAGATAGTGGATAGCTGCAATTTGGGATGCACGGAAGAAAAGGGAAACTATAAGCTGCCAGAGTGACGGCAGCCTTAGGGTGGACACCACTGACCAACTCTGCTCAACAAGAAAGACAAAGAAGGCCTTGGCATTTACACACCGAAATGAGCACATGAACAAAGCCAGTCTGAGCCATGCCTCACTCTCCCTTCCACATAGCTGGTGCATTCTAGTACTCCAGATCTTGGAAAGAAATCACACATTCAAAATCCTGAATTTAGGGGCTGGGGAAATAGCTCTGTGGCACAAGTGCTTCCCTAGCAAGTGCAAAGTAGTGAGTTCAAACCCCAATCCTGAAAAAAACAATCATGAATTTTCTTTTTTGGCAGATTCGTTTCTTTTCTTTTGCTTTTATTCTTCATTGATCTTTTTTTTAAAAATGTGAGTATTATTTTTATTTCATTTTATTGTTTTAAGATGTAGACAGTGAATTTTAGAGAAATACTTCTAAAATGAATACATAGTATGAGATTAATAATAGATTGCACATTACAAATAATTTACAAACTTAAATGAATATAACAATAAAAATTGTGTAAAATAAAGATGAAGAAGATAGCACTTATAGATCAGTCATGCAATAGCTCACTCTATGCCAAAATCAAGAAGCTTATATTCATATAAATAGAATTCTCAAAATAGAAAGAGGTAAGCAATAAATATTTAAAGATTTGAAATTTTTGAATTTAGTTGAAATTACAGCACATTTCCAAAAAAAGAAACCTTTGCACAAGAAATTTGAATAAAATAATACCATGAAAAACAAAAATTAAATTGTCCAAAACTAATTGTAAAGAAAAACAATCATTAAAACATATATATATAAAATTAGCTAATGAAGAACAAAGTATCATCTTATTCCTCATTAGAAAAAAAAAGAGTAAATGTGTAAGAAACTAGACTAATTCAAAGGACTGAAAGAGAAAAAAAGACCTATTTGCATATAAAAGACAAGGAAGAAGTAATACAAAGTCAATGGAAAATGGAAATATACTTTTTAAAGTTTCTGATACTAGGACAAAATATCATACCATGTCCTACAAATAGATTGCAAGCCAAACATACAGCATAAATCTTAAAACAAAAATTAAGATTAAATAATATTCAGAAAATAAGTTAAATATTAATTAAAGATTAAATATTTCAAAACAACTCAGCTAAGAAACATTTTTACCATAGTAAAGAATTACTAAGAATAAAACATAATATAAGTACTGGAGTGGCAAATAAATGACCAGCACTTCTAACAGTTTGGGGATAGGATATCATGCAAAGTTCTACTATGTGGTGGAGGTGGAGGTGGATAGTGATCATGACGCTTACTGGTGGCCAGGTGTCACTTGTGGGACTGACCTGCTGCTATTTCCTTGACATCCACCCTGTAGATCTGGACAGAATCATGACCCATAGGGTGCAGGAGAAGTCCATTTGTAGAATATGCTGATGGACATATTCTGCTGCTGTATACAAAAGAATAGTTGAAAGGCTGCTATTGTATACCTCTTTTTCTCCTGTGTTTAATTGTTTGCTCTATTTGGTGGGTTCTTCATATTCTTATTCTTGGAGTTGATCCCTCTCTAGACTATCTTTTAGTAAACTGTGTAGGGTTGGCTTTGTCATTATGAAATTCTTCAGTTTTTCTCTGTCATGGAAGTATTTCACTTCTCCATGAAACTTGAAAGAGAGTTTTGCAGGCGATAGCAGTCTGGACTGGAATTTGTTTTCTTGCAAAACTTAAAGTACTTTGCTCCATGCTCTTGACTTGATGCTCTGTAAAGAGAAATATGTCACTGTTCTAATGAGTTTTCCTTTAAACGTGATCTGTTTCTTTTCTCCAGCAGCTTTTAGTATATTGCTCCTGTGCTGAATTTCTGGGATCTTGATTATTATGTCTGGATATAGTTTTAATCATATTGATGCTATTTGGAGTTCTATATGCTTTGGTTATCTGAATGTCAGATTGTTTACCCATATTTGGGAAGTTTTCTGCTATTACTTCTGCCCACATTCTTTTTATATCATTTATATTGACTCCTTCTTTCTCATTGATGCCTATTAGTCTCACATTGCTCATCTTTGCATTGTCTTGCAGATGTTGAATTATTTTTTCTGCTTCCTAGTTGTTTTTAAAAGATCTTTTCTTACCTCTTCACTAGCTGCAATGGTGTCTTCAAGATCTGAAAGTCTATTTTCACTTTCATTGAAATGGTTTTGCCAGCTTGTGATTGAGGTCTTAATTTCCTCTGTAGCACTTTGAATCTGCTTCATACATTCTGGTTCTTTCCTATATTTCCTCTATACCTTTCTGCAGATATTTCTTTACTTCAGATTCTTATTGTCTCAGGGATTTCAGATGTATGATTTGCAATTTCTTCTCTGCTATTTGCTGCTGTATTTATTCTGGGTGGGCTAGGCCCTGAAAGTGCATTTTGCTCCTTCTCTTTGTCATTTTGTATAGGTCTGTCTTCTGACCTTTGGTGTAGAGCTTTGGTAGAGTTCTTACCTTAACACCAGGTCCAGATCTACCAAGTTCCAACTCATCCAGGTGGGCATAACTTGGTTCTGGCTGCTGAGCTCCACTTCTTCCTGCTGCAGCCCTTGGAGGTGAACCTGCTGTGCTACTCTGGCAAGATGTTCTGCTCCTGGATCAGCTGGGTGGGTTTTGCCTCTAGAGCACTTTGCAGAACTTCTGCAGGGAGTTCTGCTTCAGGGTTCCATACCGGACACACCAGGCCTTGGCTGTGGGGTGTATGAGGGTCCCATGGGCCCTGAATTGTCTCACTCACACGGTAGTCCTGGGCTGTGGGTCAAATGAGGACTGGGTAGGTCCTGGGCCATTTCACTGATGCACTGGACTTGGGCTCTGGGTCTAATAAGAATCCAGCTGGCTCCTGGTTGTCTTACTCACATGCCTGGCCTGGACTCTGGGTCAAATCTGGGCTTTCTTTATTTTACCCCATTTTTCTAATTATTCTTTGTTCTTTTCTGTTACTTGTATCTAATTCCACTAATTTTCTTTAATCCTTACTAATATCCTGTATCTTACTTCTCTCATTCTCTAATTCTCAACTTTTACTTCCTCAATTTTCTTATTACCAATCTGCTCCATTGTTAGAGCAATCATTAAGTTTTATCAATATTTAAATAATTAGTTAAATTTATGCTGTTATTGTTGAATTCTTTTCCATTATTAATGGCAATACAATTGTTGCACTTAGCAGATAATTACTGCATGTCAATATTTGGTTTGTTTTTGAGCTTGTGTTATCATTGTAGATTGCTTTTTATTAGTGAAGGTGGCACAGTACTTGTTTTTGTTGGTCCTTATGGCATTTCAATATCCCACTTATCTTTGACTATTATTGGTGCTGATGTCATTATTATTGCTAGCGTAGCACAATTATTGCTATTAACTAGATTTTCTTGTATGCCAATATCTGGCTTGTCTGTGTCATCAACATTCTGTGATTCATTTCAGTGAGATTAAAAATAACTGTCAAAACCCCACAGAAATTACAAGGTGTATGAAATTTAAATAATACTTCCCTGAGTAATCCAGGGAGTCACAGAAGAAGTCCAGGAAGAAATTAGACCTTTCCTGGAACTGAATAATAATATCAGTACAATATTCCAGAACCTACTGGACACAAATAAAGAAACTGTAAAATCTTAGTTGTGAAACTAAGGAAAACAGAGAGAGCCCATATAAATAACCTAATGATATTCCTCAAAGTCTTAGATAAATAAGAATAATTCAAATCCAAAACAAGGAAAAAACAAAAACTGTAGGGCTGGGCAGATAGCTCAGCAGTCTAAGTGCCTGTCTAGCAAGTGCAACAACCCAGGTTCAATTCCTGGTACTGTATGTTGTGCCACCTAGAACCCTAGGAATGCCAAGCCAGGCACCAAAACCAGGCATGGTGGTGTGTGCCTGTAAACCCAGCACTGGGGAGGTTGAAACAAGAGTATCACTAGGAGTCTAAGCTGTGTAGCGAGACCACATAGCATATAAATAAACAAATAAATATTTAAAAAATAGAAAACACTGAAAATTGAAAAAAGAAAAGAAAGAACTATAAAGATCAGAAATTGCCAAAATGGACACATATACATACAAATATACAAGAAATCAATGAATCTAAAAAGCTAGTCCTTCAAAAGAATAAATAAAAGGGACAAACCAGTAGCCAATCTTATGAGAGAGCAAAGACCCATGTTAGTGCAGTTGGAAATTTTTAAAAAGTTGAATCACAATAACATCAAATTCCAGAAGACTAGGGCCAGCCTGACAGCTCAGCGGACTAAAGCACCTGCTTAGACAGAGTGCATTGGCCATGCTGTCATGATTTACCAGCCCTGTGCCTGGGGCATGCTGAGATAGCAACTCAGACTGGGTATGGTGGCTCATGCCTGTAATCTCAGCACTTGGGAGGCTGAAACAGGAGAATCATTACGAGTCTGATATACATAGTGAGGTCCTGTAGATATTGTCCTAAATACAAAAATTAAAAATTTCCAGAAAACTAATAGTCACTACTTTGAAAACTTGAACTCTTATTAGTTGGAAAGTCCAGAAGATATGAATATGTCTCCAGATAAATGAGAATTACCAAAACTGAACTAAGAACATATAAAAACTCTGAATAATCAAGACAATCTTGAGTAAGCAGGATATGAAATTGAAACAGTAATTAAAAGACCTGCCAGTTGAACAAAAGCAGAGGGCCCAATTGGTTTATTACTGTATTTTTAAAAACTTCAAGTAAGACCTAATGCCAATATTCTAACATGCTCTTTATTGAAACAAAAACAAAAGTAGAACTCGCAAAATCATTGCTGAAAGCTCAAGAACTACCCTGATTGTAAAACTAGACAGACTAAACTAAAAAAGAAAACTGTACGCTGATATCTTTAATGAATAAAAATACAAAAATCCTCAATCAGATCCTGGCAACAGAGTGCAGCAAATCACCAGAAAGATCATAATCAGTACAAGTATGCTTAATCTCACCAACGCATGTATCGTCCAGCATATACAAATACAGCACACCATGTAAGCAGTAGGACAGTAATCACACAATCATCTCAGTAGACTCAACAAAAGTCTTGGACAAAATTCAACCTCTATTCATGATGAAAACTCCAAAGAAAATAAAGACTTTAGCTCAATCTATGACAAACCTACTACAAGCATTGTAGTAAATGAATAAAGCTGAAAGCTTCCACTAAAATCAGGAACAAGACAAGGATGTCCACTATTACCACTCTTAGGCAATATAACATTCAAAGTATTAACAAGAGCAATTAGGCAGAAGAAAGAAATAAAATGGGTACGTATAAGGAAAAAAGCAAATTACCATCCTTTACAGATGACATTGTCTTAGTTACTTTTTACTTGTTGCTGGAACAAATACCCGACACCCAAAATGAAGGATGGAAAGGATTCTTTACCTCACAGCTACTGGGGGTTTCAGTCCATACTCGGCTGGATCCAAGGTTCAGGGGCACATGGCAGAGAGCAGCAGTTCATGGTGGTGGAACAGCAACAATGATGACAGAGGCAGCCAACCAACCAGGGCAGCAGACAGCAACAGCGCTAGTCTGTCTCTCTGTCTCTCTTTAAATTACATCAGGTTCTCTGCCTTAGCCTATCTGCCTCAGGCCACACCTATAATTCCAAGCAGTATTCAGACCAATAATCTCATTCAATACTAAAACACATAATCCCAGTGACTCACTCATGAGTCAAGTCTCAATCTATAGAAGTCCCCACCCCTTGATTGCATGAGGCTTTGGGAAGACCACTAGACATAAACCATAACATTCTGCCCCTGGACCACCAAAGTCTCATACATATCCCTTTGTACAAACAACATTTTAGTCCATCTGGAAGAGTTGCCGAAGTCCCAACAGTTTCAGCATTGCTGAAAAGTCCAAATCCCAAGTCTCCTCCAAGATCCAAGGCATACTCTCAACTGTGAGCCTCTGTACAATAGAAAAGTTAAACATATCCAACATTCAAAGGCATAAGATAAACACTATGATTCCAAAAGTTGCAAACAACAGGATAATACAAAACAGTCAGACCAGCACGTATCCAAAATCCAGCAGGGTAAACATTAAATCCATAGTTCCAACTGGAACATCCGAAGCAGTCTGCACTGAGTTGTGGGCTCCAAAGGCCTTACACAGCTGAGCCCCTACAGCACTCTTGGTGGTAGTTTCCATGGCTTCTCTCTTAGGCCAGTTTGCTCCCTCTTTCCATGATCCATATTACTGACTTTTCCAAACTTCTGAGGTTTCCACTGAACAGGCTTTTCACACACAGCTTTACATACTGCCCTCTCAGGGGCACACTGCCTGGCCTCCCAGGCCTTCTTCTGAAGTCGAGGTGGAAGCCTTCTTAACCTCAGAACTCCCACATTCTGCATACACTTATGTGGATGATGCCAAGGGTTGCTGCCAGCTGGAGCAGTATCCAGGCTTCCTTCTCTCTTGGCTGTAGGGGTTGAGGGCCTAGATCATTGAGTACCCTGACCTTGATTCCAATAAAACAAATTCTCCATGCTGGCACCATTTTGGAACCTGGTTTGGCCGCTGCTGCCATTCTGGTACTTGGGTCTCTAGCTTTCTCTCATGGCAAAACCTCTCTCCTCTGCAATTCTGAGGCTGCAAAGGGTGGAGAGCTGCCACCTCTTGTGATGCCCTCAGGCCACCCTTTTGATTCTTTGGTTCCTTCCCAGCAATGGAGATCCTTTTATCTCCATCTTTGCAGTCCACAGCTTTGCTGATGTTTCCTTTCTGGCCAAACTCACATTTTAAATCATCCTTCTTAGCTCTTTGCTCTTGATTTTCAACATAAATCTGGCTAAAAGCCACTAATAACAACCATGCCAGCACCTCACTAGTTTGCTGCTTTGAAATAGCTCTTGAAAGATTAATCAGTTTGCCATCCTTAATCTCAGTCATAGGCAAAGTTTTTGGGCATGAGCAAAATTCCGACAGACTTTGAGCCAATCCATAGCACAAATCATCTGGAGTCCATTGACCAATGCTGTCCTTTTCCCCAGCAGAAACTTCCTCAGCCTGGTCTTTACAGGCAGGCCTTCTTTCAGTCCTCTGGTCTGAGTTCTTACCAGAATGTCCCCTACAGAACAGTCGTAGGTTTTCCAGCTCTTCACAAGTGGAGCACCTCTACAAATCTTTCCAATCTCTGCTCTTAAGCTATTGTTTATGCCCAGGCTTCAAGCTCATCTTCTGGTCTGAGCTCTAGCCAGAATCTCCCAAACAGAACAGCTGAAGCTCTTCCAGTGCTTCGCTTGTAGGCGACATCTCTGAACCTTTCCTATCCCTTCCCAAAAACCATTCCCAAAAGCTTGTAATCCACATGGTCAGGTATAGCCACAGCAATGATCCCACTTCTCTGGTACCAAATTCTGCCTTAGTTACTTTTTAATTTGCTGGGACAAATACCCAACACCCAAAATGAAAGAAGGAAAGATTTATTTAGTTCACAGTTACTGGAGGTTTCACTCCATAATCGGCTGGATCCAAGGCTGAGGAGCACATGGTAGAGAGCAGCAGTTCAAGGCATTGGAACAGCAATAATGGTGACAGAGGCAGCCAACCAACCAGGGCAGCAGACAGTAATAGCACTAGTCTGTCTCTCTGTCTCTCTTTAAATTACATCAGGCTCTCTGCTTTAGCCTATCTGCCTCAGGCCACACCTATAATTCCCAGCAGTACTCCCACTGATAATCTCATCAGTACTAAAACACATAATCTCAGTGACTCATGAGTCAATTCTCAATCTATAGAAGTCTCTGCCCCATGATTTCATGAGGCTTTGGGGGAACAGCTAGACATAAACCATAACAGGTGTCTAGTAGCATCCATTTACTGATAAAAGCCTCAAATTTATCCCTTTTACAGCTGAGTAATATACTCCATTGTGTAAAGATACCACATCTTCTTTATGCATTGCTCAGTCAATAGGCATTTGAGTTGTTTCCAAGATTTAGCTATGGCAAATTGTGCTAGTATAAAAAAAGGTGCACATATATTGCTTTGATATGAGGTTTTCAATTTTTCTGGAAAAATACCAGGAGAGGAATAGCTAGGTTGAATGGGATCTCCAATCCTAGTTTTCTTTTCTTTTCTTTTTTTAAATATAACATTCAATTTATTATTTTTCTCAAGAGTTTTCAGTCCTTTCAAACCCAGCTCCTTACATGGGCTTTGCTGGAGGTCGTGGGGCAGCACCAGTAGATCTACATTGGGGTGGAGGTGTTCGGTCCTTGCGGGCTTCATGAGATCGATTTCTGACCACTTTGCTGTCAATGGCATAACTCACATAGTAATGCAGCTTCTCATACAGCTTGGGAAGCACATAACCATCGAAGACACTCGCTTCGGAAATGTCCCTGATGGTGGTGGCTTCCACTATGTTCCAAATAACAAACTTCTTAATGGCCTTATCCTTGGGTATGCACCATGCACAGTTCGTGCAGTGAATAGGTTGCACATGACTGTGGCCCTTTTTGGAACGACCGTTGTTCCTTATCTTTTTCGTCATCTTGGAAAGGAAGGCCTGAAAGAGCTCCAATCCTAGTTTTCAGAGAAATCTCCACACTGATTCCCATAGCGGTTATACCAGTTTATACTCACATAATCAATGGAGAAGGGTTCCTTTTCCCCCCACAGGTCCTCCAGCATTTGCTATCAGTTGACTTCTCAATGATAGACGTTCTTTCTTAGATGAGATGGAATTTCAGTGCTGTTCTAACTTACATTGCTTGAGTGATCAATGACGTTGAATGATTTTTCCTATTTTTTTTGCGATTCTATTTCTTCATCTAAGAAGTGTATACTCATTTCAGATGCTCATTTCTGGACTGGGCCTTTGAATTTGGAAGCCTGATTTCTTAAAATTTTAATATGCTCTACAAAGAAGTCTTTTGTGAGATTTATCCAAAAGTAAAACAATAAATGCAATAAAATCTATCACAGTATCTTACTCTTGCTGGGACAAACACCTGACACCCAAAATGAAGGAAGAACAGGTTTGTTCAGCTCACTGTTACTGGAGGTTCAGTCCATACAAGTCTGACATGCAAGATGCAGGTGGTAGTTGGTAGATACTTTTTTATTCTGTCAATGTCATTGTTTGCTATTGAGTTATTAAGCACATTTATGTCTTCTTGAGTTAGTCTTGGTAGTTTGTATGTGTGAGGGAATTTGTCTGTTTCTTTGAAATTTGTTAATTTGATGATTTTTGAAGTAATTACTATATTCCAGATTTTGAATAAGTCAATCAATGTAATACATCACAAAAACAGGAACAAAGTCAAAAACCATACAACTACATCAAGAGGTACAGAAAAGACTTTTGACAAAATCCAACATCTTTTCATGATAAAAACTGTGAAGAAAACAAATACAGCAGGAACATATATAAATAAGATAAAGCCTCCTATGACAAACCAATACCTGCATCATACTAAGTGGGGAAAAATTAAAAGCATTCCCTCTAAGATCAGGAATAAGACAAGGATGTCTGCTACCATCTCTTCTATTCAACATAGTACTTGAAACATTAGTAAGAAGAATAAAGACAAAAGAAATAAAATGGACATATGTAGGAAAGGAAGAATCCAAATTATCATTATTGGTAGATGATTAGATACTGTGCATAGAAAATAGAACCCCACCAAAAAAATTCTTAGAATCAATAACCAACTTCAGCAAAGTACGAGGATATAGGATCAATCTCCAAAAATATTAGCATTGGGTGCACCAACAATGAATAGAATGAGAAGAAAATTATAACAAAAAAAGCATTCATAGTAGCTCCAAGAAGAATGAAACACCTAAGATTTAAGCTAAGCGAGGAAGTGAAAGACTTCTACAAAGAAAACTGTAGTACTCTGGATGACAGTGAAGAGAACATCAGAAAATTGTTCCCCAATCTTGGATAGGCAGAACCAGTACTACCAAAATGGACACACATCCAAAGTTGTTATACAGATCCAATGCAGTCCCAATCAAAATACCAACTGCATACTTTGAAGACCTAGAGAAAATAACCATAAAATTCATATGGAACCAGAAGAGCAAAAGTAATTGGGGGCAATAAGAGGAAAGCAGGAGTCATAACAATAATTGTCTTCACAAATCAATAATGATAAAAGCAGTATGGAACAAAAACAGCTACATGGATGAGTGGAATGGAATTGAAGATACAGAAACCTTCCCAGACACACTCAACTATTTGATCTGTTGAAGGAGCCAAAAACCTATGTTGGCAGAAAGATAGCCTACTCGACAAGCAGTGTTGGACAGACTGGCTATTTGTGCACAGAACATTGAAACTGGACCCTTACCTCTGATCTAAACATTAAAATAGAAACATTAAACGTACTGGAAGATAAAATAGGTAAAACACTTTAACAGGTATAAGGAAGGATTTTCTAGACAGCAACAAGAATCGGCAAAGAGAATTATATCAGACTAAAAACCTTCTGTATAGCAAGCTAGTCAGCCAGTAGAATGAACACACAACTTACAGAATGGGAAACAATTTTGCCAGGCACTCCCCAGACAGAGGACTAGTATTAGGACTATATAAAGAACTAATAAATAAATAAATAAATAAACTACTTGAAATTTTTAAAAAGTTAAAAAAAAAAAAAAAAAAAAAAAGACCCAGGCAAGAAATAGTACAAGATGTCCTTGTACACCAGAAAGAATGACAATCATTAGGAAATCAAACAATAAAAAATGCTGGTGGGGCCGTGGTGGAAAAAGAAATGCTACATTGCTGTGGAAATGAAAACCAGTACAACCATTATTATAGCATAATAATATGAAAATCATTATGGAGATTTCTTAAATAATTGAAGTTAGGAATTCTATGAGACCTAGCTATTCCTCTGCTAGGTATCTTCCAAAAGAGTTTGACACATCATACTACAGTGATACATACATATCAATATTTATAACAGCACAGTTCATAATAGTTAAATCCTAGAAGCAGGCTGCATATCCATGGATAGATGACTGGACAAAGAAAATATGCTATCTATATACAGTGAAATACAACACAGCTCTAAAGAGTGATAAATTTGAAACATTTGTAGGAAAATGGATGCACCTAAAAAGCAATGTTGGGTGAAGTAAACCAGACACATGATCCTAAATAATACTGTATAGTATCTCTCACTTGAGTGGGGCAAAGTACAAACAAAGAAAATGATAAAGGGCGGATAGAAAGGACAGATCACTTGAAATAGAGAAGTGGTCCATTGGAACAAGGGTAAAGGGCAAGGCTGAGGGGTGAGGAGGAGGGAAGGAGAAATGAGAAAAATGAAGAGGAGCCACGCACAGGAACCTAATGCCCCAAATCAATATTGTATGGTTTACGTCTAGTTGTCCCCCCAAAGCCTCATGCAGTCATTGGGTGGGGACTTCTATATATTGAGACTTGACTCGTGAGTCACTGCGATTATGTGATTTAGTACTGATCTAGAGTTTGAGACTTGATCCATGATCCCTGGGATTATGTGTTTTAAGTACTTCTGGGATTATGGGTGTAGCCTAAGGCAGAGAGGCTGAGGCTGAGAGCCTAGATGTAATATAAAGAGAGAGACAGAGACAGACTCAGGCTGTTGCTCTCTGCTCCCTTGGTTGTTCCGTTGCCTCTGTCGCCATTGTTGCTGTTCCAGCACCATGGACTGCTGTTCTCTTTCATGTGTCTCTCTGCCTTGGAGCCAGCCATATATGGACTGAAACCTCCAGTAACTGTGAGCTAATAAACCTTTCCTTCCTTCATCTTGAGTGTAGGGTATTTGTCCCAGCAACGAGTAAAAACTAAGACAAACATAAACACTATGGGCGGTATTCGGAGCTAAGAAAAATAATATGAGCAAAAACAAAAAATAACATGAAGGAACTGGATGAGGAGAGAGGGAGGGAATGGGAGGAGAAGGTAATTTTCAAAAAAGAAAGAAGCTGTAATATACACTTGTAACCACTTCGCAATATGACGGTGAAGCACATGAACTTCAAGCATGTACAAGTAAAATTTAAAAGTTGTAAAAAGCTGATGTCACAGTTAAAAGATAAATAAAAGCTTTTCTCCTAAGATCTGGAAATAATTCAGCGGGAGGAAGTTCAACAGCTTTCAGGAAAAAGATCAACAGATGCAAAAATGCAATCAATTGCATTTCCATATCCCAGCATTGTTCAAACCAAAAATGATATTAAGGAAATAATTACACTTATAATGGCACAAAAGGAATAAAACAGAGATACATCTGAGAGAAGATGTTGCTAAGGTTTATATCGAGGATATCTCCCATGCGCCTCCTGTGCCTAGGGGCGGGGTTTTGGAAGATGATTGACTTGTGCTGGGAGGCGGGCTCCCTTGAGGAAGGCGCCACTGAGCGGGAGGAACCTGGAAGGCTGCCCTCCCTCTGCAGCTCCTCTCTCAGTTCTCTCCTTTCCAGGTGAGCCTCTTTCCTTCTTCAGTGCCATTTCTGTGCTTAAGCCAGTCAAACATGAACTGAAACTCTCAACCACGGGCCAAAAGGAACTTTTCTCCTTTACATTGTGGGTGTTGAATGTCTCACCAACGAGACACCGACTTGGACAGACAATTGTTTAAGTGTAAAACTTAAACCTTGAAAAGTACAAAATCCTGAAATTAAGTAACATGCGATAAAATAGACTCTGTATAAGACGATGTTAAGATGGCAACCCTACCTCAAATTAATCCATAGACTCAACAAATCCCTGCCAAAATTCCATGTATTCCTTGTTTTATTGAAAGCCTGATCCTTAAAATATTTTTTAACAGTATTGTTGGGAAGTGAATATCCAAAAGAAAAAGGTCAGGGCTAGCGAGATGGCTCAGCGGTCTAACGTGCCTGCTTAGGCAAGCTTAGGCAACCTCAGGGACCACGGTTCGATCCCCGGCACCACATGCTGTGCCTGCCAGCCCCACCCCCCAGGACAGGCCTGCTGAGATTATATATATGAATTTTAAAAAGAAAAATAATCCCTTTCACTACATTATATACATATATTAATTCAAAATAGACCAAAAACCAAGTACACAAGATACAACTAGAAAACTTTAAGAAAGCATAAGTACAGGGCCAGCCAAATAGCTAAGAGGATTATAACGCCAGGCTCAGGCGCTGGAGGTTCAATCCCCAGCCTGCTGTGGCAGCCCTGTCCCCAGGGCGCGTTGAGATGGCAATTGAGACTGGACGTGGTGACGCATACCTGTAATCCCAGCTCTTGGGAGGCTGTAAACAGACTGATTGCTAAGAGTCTGATCTAGTAGTGAGCCCTTTAACACCCTGCAGACCCTTCCCTAAAATATTAAAACAAAAACAAACAAACAAAAGTAAGTATAAATCCTGATGACTTTGGATTAGGCAAAAAATTTCTCACATAGATAACAAAAGTACAAAGAGAGAAAAGAAAACCAGATTAATAAAATTAGACTTCATCAAAGGACATTATTATGAAAGTGAAAAGATAGCCCATAGAATAGGCAAAATATTTATACATCATATTATGAGAAGGGACACGTATCAAGAATATTCACATAACTCTTCTAAATCATAATTAGGACAAATTAATTGTTCCAAATGAGTAATCATATAGAACGATGCCATCAGTAAATAAATTCAGATCTGACTACGATGAGGTAGCGCTTCACACTCATTTCAAGTATCCAATCAACAAGATGCAAAGCAATGAATGCTGAAACAGAGAGGACCAACCAGAACCTTCATGAATTATTGTGGGAACATAAAATGGCACCGCCACTTTAGAAAGCAGCATGGCAGCTCCTTAAAAAGTGAACATTCAGCGTTTTCTGGTCTCACTTTATACCTGAGGGAAAGGAGAACATCCGCCCCCACAAAAGCCTGCATAGAGATATTCATGGTGACAGCGTTCACTTGGACTTAAAAAAAAAGAAGTAACTACACTATCCATCAAACAACGAATGGACAAAGGAAGCACATTGCTAGGTCCAAATGATGAATTATTCTTCGTCTTAAAATGGAATTAAGCGGGGACAGCTTCGACGGGGATGAATCTTGAAAGTGTCGCGCTAGCAGAAAAGATGCTTCCGTTTGTGTGATTGCCTTTGTGTAAGATGTCTAGATGATGCAGGGTTTGTGGAAGCAGAAGGCAGATCAGGCCCGGGAGGGAGGGAGGGCGGACGAGCAGTGGCTGCTCCCGGCTCAGGGCTTCCTCCCTCCTCTCTTCCTTCCTCTTTTGCTTCTCCTTTGGCTTTCTGCAGCACCGAGATCAAGGCCAGGTCCTTCATAGTTTGTCACATCCCCAACCATTTTTTTTTTTTTAATTTTCAGACAGGATCCTGCTGAGTCACCAAGTTGCTCATGCTGGGCGGGTGCAAGCTTGTGCTCCTCCTGCCTCAGCCTGCAGAGCCAGGATTCTAGCTGTGCACCACTGCCCAGGGTTCACAGTTTTTTGGGTAGATAATGAAAATGTTTTGAAATTAGTTTAGAAAAATGTTTTGAAACTAGACAACTGTACAACTTGGTGAGTATACCACAAGCTACTGACTTGTACACTTTCATAAAAGTGTGTTTTTGATATGGGAATTAGGTCTCCATTGCAAAGAAAAATCGATATGGGGCTGATGAGATGGATCAATGGACTAAGTGCCTACTTTGGTAAGCATGGGGACTAGGGTTCGATCCCCAGTCCTGCATTCTGCACCAAGTCTGGGTGGGGCAGTGCACGCCTGTAATCCCAGCACTGAGGAGGCTGAAAACAGGAGGATCACTAAGAGTCCAAGGTGCGTAGTGAGGCCCTGTACCAAATATATAAAATGGAAAAAAAAAAATCAATATGGCGGGAGAATTAGAATAAGCTTTCTCCTGAGCAGCTGCAGAGCGGCCTCTGGGTGGGAGGCCTGGAACTGAGAGCTGGGACCGGGCCTGACCTGGCCATCTGTGCAGGCACGCAGGACAGACACAGCCCTGAGTGGCAGCCAGGAAGGCTTCTCAGCTCAGCTGTGCCAGCAGCGCAGCTCTCGGGCCTGCGCCAGGTTTCTGTCTTGTGTCTGGGCATATTGCTGCACTTTCCTGGCCCTCGCTCCCCAGGCACCTCCCTGAACCTCATGATGGGGCACCCCTCACTCAGGACCCGTGCTCTCTGCACCCAGGCTGGCTGTGTTTTTTTACTTTCTTCACATAGCAGAAAGGGACATTTGCCCATCATCCCACACTGCCCTCTGCCCAGGGCTAGCCCCAGGATTGGTTTTCCTCATTTGCCATCTGTCAAGTCACTGGCTGATTTACAAAAATTAGCGTAAGCCTCACTTTTTTTTCTTTCTTATATAAAACGTTGGGTGCTTAGATAAAAAATAAAAAAAAAAAAAAATTCACCTAATCTGCAAAGCGCTGGGCAGAGAAAAGGTTGCAAGTAGTAATGAGTGAAAAGTTAGGAAACAACCACCATACAATAAAATTAAATGCATCCAAGGAGGGAAACATTAACTTTTATGGTGGAGGAGGTTTGGGAAATAACAACCTGACAAAGAAATCAACAATAAAGACTATTAAAACCTTATGCTTTTTGTTTATATTTTCTTTATCTTATGATGCTATGAGAATATTTTTACTACAGTTTCTTCATATGTTTATTGTATTTCCTCCACAAATTACTTTCTATTTATATCTCTAGCAGATTTTCTTTATTTCCTTCTTTTGGAGTAACTGTATTACTTGTACATATTAACAAGATTCAGTAGAGTAGCCGGGTGTGGTGGCGCACGCCTGTAATCCCAGCACTCGGGAGGCTGAGGCAGGAGGATTGGTACGAGTTCGAGACCAGCCTGGGCTACAAAAGTGAGCTCAAGGCTAGCCTGAACTGCATAGTGAAACCCTGTCTCAGAAAGGCAAAAAAAAAAAAGAAGATTCAGTAGAGCATCTGCTGAGCAGATCCAGCCTCTCCTCTTCCTCCGCCTACCCTCTGTTAATCACTATTTTCCAGTCAGGCTGACTTTTTTGTAATGTTAGCATCCACCTAAGCAGGATAACCTGCAGCACCTCTCATTCTGTGCCTGGCTGGTTTCACTGCACATCACAACCTCCAGTTCTATTCATTTTGCTGCAACTGACAGAATTTTACCCATCATCCCATGATTCCATGCGGAATTGTACACTGTGTACGTGTATCCCATTTTACTTATCTTTGTGACACATGTACAGAATGCAGGAAACATTAGTGTGATCCTGCATATACTTTACCTGGTTTTCCCCAGGGTAATATTTTACAAAACTATAGTACAGTATCACAGCCTGTCTTGGTTACTCTTCTCTCATTGCTGGGACAAAGACCTGACATGCAAAATGAAGGAAGGAAGCTCACAGTTCCTGGAGGTTTCAGTCCATACTCGGCTGGCTCCAAGGCAGAGAGGCACATGGCAGAGGGCAGCAGGTCATGGCTGCTGAAGGCAGCAAGACAGCAAGAACAAAAGGGAGGCGGAACAGCAGCAATGGCCACAGAGAGCAAGTCTGTCTCTGTCCCTCGTGTTACATTCAGGCCATCCACCTCAGGCTGAGTGTAGTGTTCGCACCTATAAGCCCAGAAGTACTCAGACCCATAATCCCAGCCTTGGATCATGAATTAATCACAAAATGTAGAACTGTGCCCCAGTGACTACATGAGACTTTGGGGGGTGGGGGACTGTCTTAGTTACTTTTTACTCGGTGCTGGGACAAATCCCGACACTCAAAATGAAGGAAGGAAAGGTTTATTTAGCTCACAGTTCATAGAGGTTTTAGTCCATATTCGGCTGGCCCAAGGCTGAGTGGAGCAGAGCAGAGAGCATCCAGTTTATGGCGGCGGCACAGCAGTAAAATGGTGACAAAGGCAGCCAACCAAACAGGGCAGCAGAGCAACAGCACTAGTCTGTCTCTGTCTCTCTTTTTATTCCTATCAAGCTCTCTGCCTTAGGATATCTGCCCTAGACCACACCCATAGTCCCAGCCCTACTTAGACTGGCAATCCCATCAGTACTAAAACACATAATCCCAGGGATCGTGGATCAAGTCTCAAGTCCCCGCCCAATGGCTACATGAGGCTTTGGGGAGACAACTAGGAATAAACCATAACAGGGTCAAATATACACAATTCATAACACAGCCAAAATACTAACTTTGCTTCAATAAGGTTAGTAGAGCTTATTCAGATTTTCTGAGCTTTACTTGTATTTATTTGTATGTATTTTGTGTGTGTGATTTTTATTACTTGTGTAGTTTTCTGTATTTGTCACCACAGATACTGAACAGGTATCGGACAGTTCCAATGCCACCTGCTCTCCTGTTGGCTTGAGTCTGCAGCTAGACCCTCATCCTACTGGGGCCTGGCACTGTTATCACGCCCTCTGTTTAAACAGCTAATCATTCTGAAATGCTATGTTAATGGAATCTTATAATCGTTTGTGATTTCTCATTCTCACATAAGAAATTCCTGGAAGTTCGTTCATGCTGTATCTAGTGTGTTTTCCTTTTTTATTTATGTTTTTCTGAACCGCATTCCGTGGTGGTGTTACAATTTATTTTATCAGTCCTCTATTGAAGGTCAACTTTTTACTATTGGAAATGAAAACTGCTGTGGCCTTCGTGTACAAGATTTTGAGTGAGTGCTACACTTTATTTTTCTAAGCGCCAATGATTTTGCCAAAATAAATGATTGGTGGGTCCTATGACAATTGCTTGTTTGATTTTATAGAAACTACGAAGCTCTTTACAGGGTGGCTGCTTTTTCTACACTCTCACCAGCTGTGTTTGTGTGACCCAGCCCCCCGTTCTGTGAGTATTTGCTATTTTAGTCACCCTGTTAGTGCAGTGATATCTTCTTGAAGCTTTAATTTACATTTCTCTAGTAACTAATGGAGTTATTTCATTAATTCAACATTTGCACACATCTTCTGAAGGGTCTACTCATGCCTTTTGGTCATTTTTTTTTTTAGTGGATGTGCTTTTGTTTTGACTGTTGAATTCTGAGTGTTCTTCATATATGTATTTTAGACACTAATCCTTTATCAAATATATAGTTTTAAAATATTGTTGCAAGCTATAGATTTTTAAAAAAAAATCCTGTACATATGTGCGCTCATAAAGTAAACATGTTTAATTATTCCAGGTATTTGAGGCTGGTTCAACATTCAAAGTTTACCCAGTATGGCCTTTTGGCTGGACCTACCATCTTTTAGTAGTTTACCAAAATGACTAACACAAAGGGCAAGAGAAGGGGAACCCAGTATATATTCTCCAAGCCTTTTAGAAAACATGGGGTGATTCCTTTGGCCACATACATGCGAATCTACAAAAAGGGTGACATTGTAGACATCAAGGGAGTGGGTACTGTGCAAAAAGGAATGCCTCACAAATGCTACCATGGCCATACAGGAAGTGTCTGCAATGTTACCCAGCATGCTGTTGGCATTGTTGTAAACAAGCAAGTTAAGGGCAAGATACTTGCCAAGAGGATTAATGTATATACTGAGCATATTAAACACTCAAAAGGTCTTAATAGCTTCCTGAAATGTGTCAAGGAAAATGATCAGAAAAAGAAGGATGCCAAAGAGAAAGGTACTTGGGTTCAACTGAAGCGCCAGCCTGCCCCTCCCAGAGAAGCGCACTTTGTGAGGACCAATGGAAAGGAACCTGAGTTGTTGGAACCTATTCCCTATGGACTCATGGCATAAACTGGGATGTTGTTCTGCAGCTTAAGTGTTCTAGGTCCTATTAAAACAAAATTGTCCTGTGTTGTAAGGATGGTTTTCTTAGTCAAAGAGGTATGTGGTGCCTTCTTACCTCAAAAATATTTCAGCTGATTTTCACTGTAGCTAGTAATTGTGTCTGGTCTTTACTCTTCAGTATTACTTATTTATTTATTTTGGCTAAAAAGTACTGCTGAGATATTATACAGGTGTATATCAAATATTTATGAAATATTTATATTGGCTTAAAGATCCTATAAATCACCATAGGGGAAAGATGTATCCAAATAAATGGAAGTCAATTTAGAAGCAAATGTAAGTGCATTCAGTTAAATAAATTGCTTAAAGAAAAAAAAATTCACCCAGTATAATCTACCATCTCAACAAATTAAAGAAGAAATGTCATGTGGTTGTACCAATTGTTGCATAAAAGTATTTGACAAAATCCATATTCTTTCAAAAAAAAGTCTCTCAAAATAGAGAATAATCCCTTCAATGTGATAAAGAATATATGAAAATTCCTATAGTAGATATTATACTTAATGATAAAAGAGTGAGTGATTTGGTGAATGTCCTTCTCTAAGTAAGGAACAAATGAAAGATGACTGTTGTCATTACTTTTATTCAATAGAGCTTTGTAAGTTTTGGCTTACTCATAGTATACAATTTTGTTTCATAAAAATGGGTAAGAAAGAAGCAGGAACCCTCATGGGACAGGGGACAGGGCTACACAGAGCTTAATCTATGATCTATTTCCTACAAAAGGGGAAGACATGTCTTTTATCCTACTCTCCATTGCCAACAATGTGTGGAATATGTCATCTCAACCCCTTTCTCTTACTGCAAGGACCAAGTGTGTTATAAGATTGGGGCCACCATGATGTCCCCAAGAGTGTGACTAGCCATTAGTACCTATCCTATGTGAGGAGTAAACTCTCTAAAATAGAAGGAAGTATCTCAGAAAAGGAGCATCTATGATCCAGGGGAAAATGGTAATCCCCAAGCCACCCTAAGCTGTAAGCGCACGTCTCTCTCCTTTGCTAGCTGGCTCCCAATCTTCTTCATGAGAGCTTTGCTCTCTTTAGCTGTTGTTCTCAAGCTGAAGTCTCTTTCCCACTTATCCTTTTTTCCTCAGTTAAAGCTTTGCCTATAAATTTAGGCTTACTTTTGATTTTTACTACCACTGAAGCAAGTTACTCATTACAGAGTATGTCTTATATCAGGTATGTTACTTTAGAATACAAATGAAAATAAAGGATAATTTTTTGAGGCAAAGTACCTGTAATGTATTTTTTAAAATGTGGTGGAGCCCTGTAGTAGATGCCAGAGTCATTTTAAGCCCTCTTCTCCCCATGGCCAAGTCACCATGGAACCTATAAAAACCTATAATTGCTTTACCAAAAATATTATGCAGGAAAGGGTAGCCATGGAGCCAGGTATTAACCATTAAGAATATCCCAGAGTCCTGTGGGGAAGATTTCTCTTTTTTTTTCTGATGAAAAATGGAGAATTCTTATTTCTTTGGTGGCCTCAGCTTTCGAGTAGGAAATGATGCTTGACATTTTTGCAGCCATCTTCTGATTCTGAGGCCGAGAAGCCCAGAGCCCTAACGCTGTGGATCAATTGGGTCACCTGTGACTCTGGAATCTCCTACCTCTGCACTTCCAACAGTGAAGCCATGCTGATGTCCGTGTTGATATCACTGAGATTATGATTGATACCAATATATCTTAGGATTGATATCATGTTGGATTTTCCATTCTTTTCAAGCAAAAGTGTTCCTACCCATAGATCCACTGCCTAGGGCTCAATACCCTGAAATGAAGGGCTACTGCTGTTGCACGTTTTTCCTGGTTCCCTCCTCATTATGGAAGCCTTCCTGTCACAGTGAAGAACAATTTCCCTTTACATTTCATGCTTATTGTTTGTACCTTGAACGAGTCAGATGTACTTCACATTTTCTCTGAAGATGTTCAGTTTGACAGAATGAAACATCAAAAAGAGTAAGCAAATGAATGACTTACACTTGCAAAATTGGCCTTGTATGTCCACGTAAAATAACCATGCTCAATACATCATATAGACTGGAAGCACTGATTTTGCAGTAGTGTGTCTTCAGTATGCGGTCACCAAGTTTCTTTTGCTGAACATGCATTAATGAACAAAGACCAGCAGCTACATTTAAAATAATGATCTCAGTAAACATTTATAGCACAGCAGGAAATTTTCCAGAGCTGCAATTTTATGAGCATTTTTAATACAGCTAGGAGGAAATTTTGAAAAATACTAATCTGAGGCCCCAGGAAGTTGCTGAAACAGCATGCAAGTTTTTTTCTTAGGAAAAGGCAAGCTGACAAAACCAGTCCAAACCAGGTTTGGAATTTCAGTGGTGTGCTTTTGTGTTAGAGAAAGACAAGCAGACAAAGGACAAGAAGACTCAGCTAAATTCACTTTGAGATTCTGTAGCACACAACCTCAACAACCCAAAAGGAATGAAACACAAAGAGTGAATCAAAGTACTCTCTAGACCATGGACATCTCGCTACCATTCAAGGGCTTTGGATGTGTGCAGGATAAATAGCCCATTGTGAGTCTAGATTTTTAAAAATCAGAAAGATATTAGCTCTTCCGCAGTAAGATAAGCCCAAAAAGATATTTATACTGATTCAACTGCTGTCCACTGACCCCAGGGGGATGCTTTGGAAGTTGGCAAGCTGGAAATCTAGACAGATGAGCCATATGTCCAACATTCTCAAAAACAGAGTTAGGGTTCCTTCTTATCTGTACTTCAGTGCTCTTAGCATAGATTATCTTTTAACAAAATTCAGAGCTCTGCTTCAAATATGTTTTTATTTTTTAATTATTTAGTACAGGGCCTTGTTACAATGCTCAGTCTGAAAGCAATCCTCCTATCTGAGTCTCCCCAGAGCTGGGATTACAAGGAACACCGCCATACCTGGTTTTGTTGGCTGCCTCAGCACATGGTACCGGGAATCGAACCTGGGTCCTTATGTTTGGCAAACAGGCTCTTACACCATGGAGCTATTTCCTTGGCCCTGCAAATATATTTTTAAATGGGCCACTGAAATGAATAGACATGTTTCAGGAGAATTTTAAATGGCCAATAAGTACATGAAAGGATGTTCAACATCACTGGCTATTAGAGAAATGCTTTATTAAAACAACACAAAGACTCTCCTACACTCTAGAAAAATGCCTATTGTCAAGAAACCAAATAACAAGTGGTAAATAGGAATGTAAAATAACACAGAAACTACAGAAAGCAGTTGGGAGTATCCTCAAAAAACCAAAACTAGAAATACTGATCAATCCAGCTATTCCCCTTCTAGGTATATTTCCAAAAAATTTAAAAATATTCTATTCTGTGACACATGCATACCCATGTTTATAGCAGCACAATCCATAATGGCTAAATTTTGTATGTGGTCTATATGTCCATCAATAGACAAATATGGATAAAATGATGGATAACATACACACGGAGTATTACTCTGACATAAAATAGGATGAATTTGAGTCATCTTTAGAAAAAGTGATGTGCTTTGAGATCATAATGTTAAGTGAAATAAATCACACATGCTTAAGTATCACAGCCCAAAATACAAACAAACAACAAAATAAAGGGCATTATTTTGGATGCCATTTGACTTATTTGACTCAAGGTCAGGAGATACCACTTACCACCAGCATGTAAATAGAACAAGACTTTCTGTATTTAGTAAGCAATAGCCATATCCACTCAGCAGAGGGCAACAGACATAACAGCCCATTCTACGACACCAGTAAAGTGCTCCTAAGTTACCTTTGCTTGAATAAAGCCAGACAGGACATCAGAAGGTGCTACTGTAAAACACTGTTAAATTCCAAGGAGAATTATTATCTTCCTACTATGATGACCTGAATTTCATATCATTTACATAAAGGACACATCACATGGAAAATAATTGGACAATTAATATTCAAGGGAAGAACTGGGTGTGGTGGCACGCACTTGCAATACCAGCACTTGGGAGGCTGAGGCAGAAGGATCGGTGTGAGTTCAAGACCAGCCCAGGCTACAAAAGTGAGCTCAAGGCCAGCCTCAACTGCATAGTGAGACCCTGGCTCAAAAAGACAAAAACAACAACAACAACAAAAAAAAAAAAAAAAGAAAGATGGTGCTTTTCTCAAATAAGCCATATTTTATTAGATGTTTATTATATTAAGTATTCATTGAATGAATTATTCATTCAATGCATATAAAATATCTTTTGTCTTGATTCTTTTGCCCAACTAGAAAGCTCAAAGCCAAATCTTTTTCCTTCTTTCTTTCTTTCTTTCTTTCTTTCTTTCTTTCTTTCTTTCTTTCTTTCTTTCTTTCTGGGACTGGGGCTTGAACTCATGACCTCGCACTCGCCAGGCAGGCACTTGTGCCAAAGAGCTATTTCCCCAGCCCCTCAAAGCCAAATTTAAGGGCACATCAGAAGCACTACACTGACACCTGTCGCCTGTTTTACATTCACTTGAGGTTGTACGAAATAAGAGATCCTTTGTGTATTTCATACAGCTTCCTTCCATGGTAACATTTTTCAAAACTATAATATATATCCTAACCAGGGAGTGATTAAATCCTCAGGCTTATTTAAGCTTCCCTAGCTTTATCTGTACTCATGTGCATTTGTCCATTAGGTTCTCTATGGTGTTACCACTTGTGTACGCTTCTGAACCCACACCACCACGAAGCTCCTGAGCAATTCCTACACCACAAAGATGCCTTCACAGCCACACCCATCTCTCCCCAGTCCTTCATCTATTTCCATTTCTGTCCAGAGGTCTGCCAGAGACAAACAGAAATGATTACTTTCAAGACAAGTTTCTGCCACCTTCCCAGCATTTTGACCATGTTACTTACCAGGCAAAGACTGCCAATATGAGGCTTTTCATCAGAGAACATTTCTTTGTTATGTACTTCTCCAGATGTGAATTTAATCAGAAACTATTGAGTGCTCAGTGCTCCAAGCACATACCAGGTGCAGGAGAAGCAAAGATAAATAAACTAAATGGCCATCAACAACAAGGAAATATAAATGTAAAGAAGGGATTGAAAAGTAGATCACAGGTTCTTTGAAGTGTCTTGGGTCTAATACAGATGAGGTAGCAGAGCTAGAGAGATAAAAAGACAATTTAATGGCAGGGCAAAATTCCTGGTCTCTAAACATGCCTGGAACAATGTGCTTACCCACAGCTGACCTGCAGGAGTCACTAAAGGAACTATTTTATTTATTTATTTATTTATTTATTTATTTATTTATTTATTTAGGTGGTACCAGGGATCAAACTCAGGATCTCAGGCTTGCTGGACAAGCACTTATTCCACTGAGCTATCTCCCCAGCCCTAAAGGAACTACTTTAAAAAGACATTGAAAGCCGGGCGTGGTGGCGCACACCTGTAATCCCAGCACTCGGGAGGCTGAGGCAGGAGGTTTGGTGCAAATTCGAGACCAGCCTGGGCTACAAAAGTGAGCTCAGAACCAGCCTCAACTGCATAGTGAGACCCTGTCTCAAAAAGACAAAAAAAAAAAAAAAGACATTGAAAACAAAGAAAGAAAACATAAAGGCTAATGTGTATTCCCTGGATGCATTCCTCACTTAAAATTAGTGGAAAGTGGGTATCGTCACTCACGTATTCAAAAATATTTATGGAAAACTTACGATGACCAACCTACATGCTATGTACTGGACACAAAAGGGAGAACAAATCACACGTGAAGAACACACAGCTTGGTGGGGTGTGCAATGATTACTCACACAAGCTTGTATCACGGTGGAGGAGGCAGAGCGCTACGGAAGCACTGGTGGGAGGCTGCTCACCAAGACATGCAGGCAGCCTCAGGGAGAGTCACAGAGGGGGCAGCATCTAAACCAAGTTTCAGGGGGGCAAAGAGACTAAGCCACACACGAGTGCACAGAGGGTGGGGGTGGTAGGAGGACAAAGCAAATGGCGCAGTATACGGAAAGCCTTTGGGGCCAGGGAGTGTGGAGACAAGTCAGAGTGCTCAGCAGGTGGCAAAAACTTGAATTATCCGAAAACTACAGGAGCAGGAGATGCGTAACACTGGGTTGGGCATGTAGTATGCTCCAAACAGTGAAGATAAGCAATTTTTTGCTTATCAAAATTTTTATGTAATTCTCACAAGCTTCACATTTAGGGATCAGTATTTCTGCTGTCTTGATATGAAGTGCAAGACCTTGAGAGGTCAATATCTCATCCAAAGTCTCACCTAAACAAGTGATGGATTTAAATCCAGAAGCATCCAATTTCAACATCCAAAAACCTCATTTAGACAGGTTATTTTAACACTTATTTGTTATTCCAGTTTTATAACTGAAATGCAAATCACATGAAAATAAATCCCGATAATGGCTGGAATTTTGTTTTAAATACAACCAACCATTAAGGGCATTAGCTAGGGTCTACGTGTTTGGCTCCCACTCAAACCTTTAGTCCTATTCAATTTATGGTGCTCCAAGTCACCTCTCAGATCCCCACAAAATCCTGGGGCTTAAATGCTCTCATCATTCTCTTTGTATTCTTGTCTGTTCCCGAATTCGACCACATGCATGTGCACCACTGTATTGGTCAGAATGTAGCAGAGTGACTGACATAAGGCAAACAGCCCCTGAATGTCTAAACAAATGAATGAATTTTGCACATCAAGGCTAGAAGGACAATACTAAAGGTAGCATGTGTGCCTATGACCAATTGCCTTCAGCTGGATAGTAGAGGGATGTTTCTAGAGGCTCTGCACAGACAGCCAAGATGAATGCCAGGTCACTGTGCATAGCAGATCCTCGAGGAGCCCACATATGGAGCAGATACCGCTCTTTAGGTTTTATGGTACGTGATGACTTTTGAAACATCCTCACTTGCACCTGCACAGCAATTGTTAGGGCACATGTTCAATTGTCAGCAGTGTATAGATTGAGAGATAAATTAGAGTCTGAAACAATAATGAGATTTTGTGAGAAGTCAAAGACAGACACCAAAGCTCAGGCTATGGTATCTACCTAACTCATGCTTACAGCAGACTTCTGATAGCAAAGGACAAAAATGGCAACATGGCGTTTCTTGGGAGTCAAGGGAATGTTGAGGAGGAGGCTGGGTACTTTGAAGATGGGGATCAGAAATGAACAGGGTGGGGTAATGGAGTTCTGTGACCTGTTTTGGAGCCAATTTCATTAAAATAGGAAATTTTTTGGACCTAATTCATTGCTGAATACCCAAATCAGAATGAGGGTCCTAGAATGTACATTGAAATAGTTTTCTCAGGTTTTTTCAGATGCACTGAAAAAAAAAACAAACAAACAAAAAAAAAAAAACCAGCAGCTCACGAGTTCTTACATCCATGCAGTATGACAAATAACTACAGCTTTGAAAGTGACGAGATCCTGAGACGCTTGTTCTCTGAAAGGCAAGATGGCATCAGTGAGTCTTCCCAGAGAGATACTAAGAACTCTGCTGATGGGCACGGGTTCCTTAAATTCACCGTACCCTCCCAGAAAAGCACTGCTCGCCATGAGCCTTCATGTGTGTTCTTGCTTCAAAGCTCTGGCAGGTGTCTCGGTCGACGGTCCACAGTCCAGACTCACAGGAGCTGGCTCCGTCCCAGGTGTCTCCAGGGTTTGCTCTTTTCTCCTTCTGATACACTTTCTTACCCCTTCCCCTGAAAACCCACTCTTTTCAATAGCAGTGAGTGCTGATAGCTTGTGTTGATTTAATACATTCATGCCTGGTAGATCTCTGAATGTTCAAAACAACATCAGATAAATTTTTTCAGATTTGGAACAGACAGACACTTTTTGATCTAATTTTCACTGTGGGTTATTTGTGACACTTTTTCTGCAATATGACAGTAACTTATTGCCTAGTCAATAAGGAAAAAGTGGTTATAATCTGAGGACGAAAACAAGAAATAATGCTCACTTCAGCAGCACATACACTAAAGTGGGAACAATACAGAAAAATTAGTATGGCCCATGCGCAAGGATGACATACAAGTTTGTGAAGCATTCCATATTTTTATATCTGAATATAAATAATATAATATTATTTATTTATTTATTTTTGTCCTTTTGAGACACGGTCTCCCTATGCAGTTCAGGCTGGTCTTGAGCTCACTTTTGTAACCCAGGCTGGTCTCAAACTCACATCAATCCTGCTGCCTCAGCCTCCCAAGTGCTGGGATTACAGGCATGCACCACCACGCCCAGCTAATATTATTTATAATATTATATGAATATTATATAACTATGAATAACTGGTTGGAAGACAGCAATATGCATTACAACAAAGACTGTAAATTCATATTGCTTTGTTAAATGAAATTCTGTATCACTTATAATTTTTCTGTTTTAATACTATTTTGGACTTTATTTATTTATTTATTTCGCCTTTTTGAGACAGGGTCTCACTATGCAGTTCAGGCTGGCCTTGAGCTCAGTTTTGTAGCCCAGGCTGATCTCCAACTCGCACCGATCCTCCTGCCTCAGCCTCCCGAATGCTGGGATTAGAGGCGTGAGCCACCACGCCCAGCTTGGACTTTATTTTCAAAAAAAGAAAAGAAAGCAAGAAATAGAGATGTGAAAAAATCCACTTTTTTTTTTTTTTTTTTTCAGACCCAGGGAAAGAGTTTTGCAATGTGAAATGTATAAGTCAGGAATTACATCTCACATTAAGTGGGTACAATGTGATGCAAAAAAAAAAAAAAAAATCTGAAAAGACTGATATTAACACTAGACACTTTTAGTTATTAAACAAAACTAAAACACAAGATCTGTCCAAGTGGAAGAAGGTGACTACAGTACCAGCTTTAGTTCATCTGGCAGAGGGTAACGTGGACCTGGCTTCTGCAAGAAAGTGGAGGGACAAGGTGACACCATGTTGACTTTCTTTGAAGTTAACTCAAAGCTGTTGGGGGAATTCACACATCCTTCTGTCATCAGGCAATTGTGGCTTCACTTTAAAGTGGGGAAATGACCAAGTACCCTGATCATGCAATGCAATGACACAGATTTCAGCTTTGCAAGGAAATTTCCTAGCAAACCTGATGGCTCATTTCTGTCTCTGAATGTGAGACACAACCCTAAAATAGTACTTCTCACAAAAATAACACCCTTTCCCACTCTATGTAACTTGGCATCTAAATGCTATTTTAAACATGTTAGAGAAATTAGTCAGTGCTATTTACAAGCAAGACTATCATGTTGTGGGCGAGGTAGTTTTCCTTGAATTGTCAAGTGGGGAACAAGGGCACTATGGCAAAGCTGGGAAACAGCCCAAGGCCCATGTTCTGCGTGGTCTCCAGGAAATCAGAAAGGCTGAAGAGAGTTATATAGAGGTTAGGGGGTGCTTGAGCAATGTGAAAACAAAGGGATTTTTTGTTGTTGTTTGTTTGTTTGTTTTGTTTTTGTATGGAGATTGAATTCAGGACCTTGTGCTTGCCAGAAAGGTGCTTATGCTGCTGAGCTATCTCCCTGGCCCCAAGAGACTTTACTCCAAAACAATTTTAAAGGCTCGAATGTTCATGACAAAGTGGCCCAGCTCAATTATTTCAGTTACACTGGCCTGAGCCTGCCTAATGGTGAGAAATATGCCACCTAGTTAGTTAGCTCATCTGGCTGAGAGAGACAGAGACCAGGCTTCTACAGGAAAATGGAGGGCAAGTGAAACCAGGTTGGCTTTCTTTGGAGTTAATTCAAAGCCTTGGCTCAAGTCACACATCCTTCAAGCTGCAGCTGAAATTCAGAAATTGTGGTTTGACTTAAGATAAAATGGGAACCTGATCCCAAACCTCAGTTCAGAACTTCTCAGTGCTTTCCAGGACTCAGGACTGGTGTCTGATATGGTTGGGTTTCTGCTCTCTGTGAAAAGGAAAACGACATGATCACTGACTCATGGGCCTGTTTATCCAAAGGGCTGGTTGCTGTATCTGTTTTCCCACCTTCTGCCTCATGATTTGTGAATAGTGAAGACTCACAGCTCTTCCCCAGTAGGTTCAGTGTGGCCAGGACCTTAAGAGCTGAAGGCAAATTGCTGAGCTCCCAGGCGTAGAGCCAGAGGGGACCTCTCACTGCAGGCAACCTCCCTTACTCCTACATCCCTGATGCTCAGGACCACAGTGAAGGTGACGGTCTACCAGTCTGGCTAGCTGCTCCTTGGGACCACCTGCTACAGAAGCATCAGAGGACCTCATTAGAATGCAGCACCTTGAGCCTCACCCCAGACTTAGAATGGGGAGCCAGGAACCGGCAGCTCTGATGGGAGCACCAGCTAATTCTTCACACACATAAATTTAAGAAACATAGACAAAGACGCAAGGTCTCAGTATTTCACCCGACTTGTTTTTGAGTTCAACAGATAACTTTTTTAAAAAGTGATAGCATCTGTTGGCTGGTAGCATCTGGAAAATGAGAGATCAGATTGCAAGAAAGAACACTATTTGGAAAAGATGCAACAGGCAGGAAAAGGCCAACACAATCCCTAACTTGACTGCTGATACAAAATCTTATTGTGCCTTAGCATATATCAGAGTGTTCTCAGAGTGCTCTGGAATCCCAGGTGGCCATCACGAGTGGTGTGGAGATGTGATACAGTGACACAGCAGGACAACTTTCTCTGGTAAAGTGATTTATCTATTAAACTGTGCATTGAGTGATAATCCACATACCATCTGAATCCATATTCATAAAATAAAGCCAGGGTACAGCTCTCTCTACCTGTTCTCCATCTAAGCTCTATTTCTATTTCTTCTCCACATTTCACTTCCTCTACTGCAAAGTGAGAACCTTCTAGAAGGGAATATTCAACAGCAAAATAAAAACATGTAAGACACATTAAAAACATGAGTAATGGGGCCGAGGAGATGGCTCAGGGGCACAGGTGCCTGCCTGGCAAGTGCAAGGTCCTGAGTTCGATCCCCAGTTATGAAAAAAAAAAAAAAAAAAGAGTGATCACTGTTCAACATTTCACAATATTGCTGTAGAAATTAACCCAGGCTGACTAGGGAGGGGAGAAAAGCCTGGGGATAAATGCACGCCCTGCCTACCACCTATTCCTACAAACACCTCAACATCCGTAGCTCACTAGATTGTTGTAACTTTCCAGACCTTCCACACAGTCCTGAAGGACTGTGAAGGCTGCAGTTTTTCTCTTTTTTAGATTGAGTAAATCGGGATTTGTTTATTTTATGTGCATATATGGAGTACATATAAATTTTATAGTATGTAGACCCAAAATAAGGTTTGATATGTTGTACACCTTCTGCAATGTAGACAGTGACATTCCAGTGCAACTACTGCATGCCCCGAAGCTCTGACACTGCATCGAACCAAGCATGTCTATTTCCATGGTACCTGTCACCATGGTAACAGGGCAGCACTCTTCCTGGAACAATCAAGTTGGGAATATGGCTCTCGGCTACTGCCTCTCTTGGATAAATGGGATGCTTTCTGTGTGTTTTCTTTTTTTAAAAGAAATTATCAAATCTCTCCTATACAGGCAGTTCTTAAATACTGCTTAATTGTGCTGAAACCTAAATAATAAATCTTTAAAAAAATAAATCTTCACCATATCAGTTAGAAAAACATCTCCACAGGAAATCAGACAAAACACAGAAATGAACTGTAGTTTGAACTCTGTTTTAAGATTTTGACGCATAAGGTTTGTAAGAAGGAGCAATGCTCTCTTATAAGTTAGAAGAAATCAAGATATGCAGAAAGGAGACTACAAAATAGTAACTTTTCAATTATTCTTTTAAGAACATTTTAGGCCACAAAGTTACTAAGGTCATAATGCCTTTTCCTTTTTTTTATTCCTGCACCTATTTTACTTCCAGGGCTCTCTTCATTTCCTAAGGCTCTTATCAACCTAGTAAGTCAATAAATTTGGCCTATGCTTTTGTGTTACTACAACTCTATAAATTCTAAGGGCCTCCACTTTCACCTTAAATGGATACCCTATCACCAAATGTGAAAAAAAAAAAAAAAAAAAAGCAGTTTGGTTTTTATCCTAGCTGATAAAAAAAGTTTCTGCTTTAACCCATGAATGAGCAACTTAATCCTAAGGAAACTCAGACCAGTAAAGGATAAACACCTCAGTTAAGTACCCTAGACCAGGTCTTGCGGATGCCTGAGAGAGATCCCTACTCCAGGCCCCTGGGCCTCTCAACCTGCACTGCCTGTTCCTTGCAGAGAATGAGCTTCAAGGCTGTTTAATAAACCTGCCTGAGTCTCTCACTGATGACGCCTGCAATTCTGCTGCGTGTGAGTCAAGAACGTGTGCTGTGATGTAAGCTCAGTCCCAGCTCTTCTTTGGAGTGATGTCTTCACTTGCTGTCCAAATCCACATCAAAGCTCTCTTTACATGAATTTAGACTGATCAAGTGCTGAATGTGTGTGTGTGCGTGCGTGTGTGTGTGTGTATTTGATACAGGGTTTCACTAAAGCAGCTTGGACTGGTAGTGATCCTCCTGTCTCAGCCTCCCCAGTGCAGAGGTTATAGGTGTGGGCCACCATGTCTGGCCTCCGTGTCCACTCAGTACACCCAGGGGTGGGGCCGGCACGGCATATTGTGATTGAACCCCAGTCCCTGCACTTGCCTAAGCAGGTGCTTAGTCTGCTGAGCTATCTCATCGGCCCTGATCAGTGCATTTGTTGAACAATAAATACAAGATTAGGTTCAATTCCCAATTTTCTAGTGAATCCAAAATCAGGCTTTATAACATGATTCAAACTTAGCATTAAAATATGGACAGAGGGGCCTGGTAGGATGGCTCAGTGGTCTAAAGCGCCTGTTTGGGAAAGCTTGGGCGGCTTCAGGGACCGCAGTTCAATCCCCAGCACCGCATGCTGCGCCAGCCCTGCCCTCAGAGTGGGCTGAGTCGGCCATAAAAGTGAATAGACAGGCAGAGGTTCTGAAACAAGAAAAAAAAAAAAATTAAAAATAAAATTCAAAAAAAATATGGACAGAAAAAGTATTAGAAAATATGTTAACGGTTTGTTGGTAGCTATCTCAGGGGATGCACTGTGAATGAGCTTCTGTACACTCCTGTGGCTATCTCTAATCTTTCTCAGCTTTCTGTTTTCACTGTCTTCTTCTTTTTGATCCTAAGCATCCATAAATTAACCTGAAACCTGCCATCGCTTATCGAATACTATTTTGAAGTCAATATGTTTTTATTCATCTAATATTTACTGAACACCATGTTTTAGAAACACTTCGTAATTTGGACATATGAACCGACATGTTTTCTAACAAAAAGTCAGGTACTTTGCTTTTAATTTACTTAATTTTCCACTGATTTTTTCCCCCGCTTTGAGTTACTAGGCCTCAGTAGAAAAATATTCTGTTCACCTAGTCATCTCCACATGCTCAGTTTCTGGTAAAAGTAGGTGCTTAATGAGTGGGCTGAGTCAAATGGATCAAGTAGAAGTGTTTTGGGCTACCCCAACAGAAATGAAACTCTATGAGTACAGAAAGAACATGTAACTTCTAGTGAGTAGTGTTTGATTCTTCATAAGAAAAGAATACAACAATTTATGCTTCTGTGTAACAAGTCAAATGTATTCACAGAGCACATGACTCCTGTTGTACCTTAACCATTGCGCCACCATCTTGTTCTGTATGCGCCAGCACTTGCTAACTCAAAACTGCTCTACTCTGTGAAACTCTGCTCTGTGAAATTCTGAGAAAAACCACGATATACTATTTCTTGTAAGCTGCCCAATTGTAGCCTATATCAGACCCTTCAGATGTATGCTCCCTGGCTACCAGGCTGTCCAGATGTCCACTCCCTTTTACCCCTCCCACTGCTCCGAGCCCTGCAGCCCATTTCTGGCTTTCCAGAGTTGTGCTCCCACTCCTCACCCCTTTTGTGGTTTTCGAGCTTAAAAGCCCCCTGCTCCCCCACCTCAGCGCGCCTCTTTGCACTGTTGCTTAGAGACCGCCGTTGGGTACCAGCTAAAATAAAGTGCTCTTTTTCTTTTTTGGACGCCTGCCTCAGTTGTCTCATTCTTAGAGTACAACTCCGAAGTCCTTAAGAAATGCCTGGGAGATGGAGTGGAGGATATCTCAGCTCTCTGACAGTCCTGACGGAAGTGTCTGGGGTAAGCAGTGTGTCTCACTGTGGTCTCCAGAGATGGCTTTTAACCACACTTTACTTATTTGCCTTAGTAGAAATCTTACTTGTGGGGTTATTTCACATTTAAGGAGAGAGAGAGACAGAGAGAGAGGAAAGAGAAAGAGGAGAGGAGAGAAGAGAAGAGAAGAGAAGAGAAGAGAAGAGAAGAGAAGAGAAGAGAAGAGAAGAGAAGAGAAGAGAAGAGAAGAGAAGAGAAGAAAAGAGAGAATAGCAGTTTGATTTGTGGCTAAGAGAGTGGCTTTGGTTTTGGTTGATGTTAAAACATTAATTGTCACAAATTATTTAGTGACACTGTGTGGGTGAAGAATGAAACTACCACCCATTCTCCATCACCCCCACTCTTGCTTTTATATTAAGGCTTATTCTAAACTTAATCTTATAATCTGTTTCTATAGTAAATCACCAACTGACATCCACCTTTTTTTTTTTTTTCACTGAATAAGTGCATTAGTTAAATCAGTTCAAAGATGTATGAAGGTAGTATCAATTTTCATAAATTAACAACTGTGACTTGATTTCAGATTTAAATATCTCCCAATCATTCTTAGATAAGAAAAGTGAAACATAGCACATATATAATGTAGTTACGAAGAAGAATATATTGCAAATTTAGAATGATATAAATTCAGGATAAATATCCATCAATTTAGTAAGCACTTAGGACTAGGACTTATTTTTCTTTTTAAATTTTCTTGTAGTAAATAGAAGGACATTTGGCCAGAGCATGCATTTCTCAGTTCCCAATACTTTATGATACACTTTCCTAAGATCCACTCATTGTGAGATTAAATGTCCCAAATGATGGCTTTGAACCACAACTTCTGAAAACTTTCTTTGTTCTTCAGGCAGGGGAGCCAAGTTCCCAATCTGTTTATTCGTTTTTATTTCCTGAAAGATTAGATACTCCAGCTCAATAGTGGGTCTCTTGAAGGATTCTTTTTTCTTGCTTTAGAAAAGTCTCCATTTCCTTAATCTCTGGTTTCAGATAGTTGCCCTTATTAATCAGAGAAGTGTTCTTGGCTTCTGTTTGCAATGAAAGGAAACTGTTGATCCATCTAATCTGCTCTTCTTTGGTTTTCTATTCTTGTCACCTCCAAATCCCTTTCCTGTGATCACTGTGAAGACTACCCCAGTGTTTCTATAGTCTGTGTGGTTCCTAAAACTAACAGCTGGGCTCAGTGATAGGTTCTTAAAGGTAAGTTTTAATGGTCTAATTTCAGAGGCTCAGAAAGTCTTTGCACTGGACAATCAAGCCGAAAAGATACACGTTACACAATGGAGCCACACAATCCTGCAGTCACACAACTGAAAAAAGTCATGTCCAGTGACTGCTCCTTTTATGTTTTTCTCTAGCCTCTTGCTTGAATTTGCTTTTGTTTCATTAGGATGATTATACATAAATATATACTGTTAGCATTATATACCCATATGCACATATATTTTTATGAGTTACTTGCGTAGAAGCTTTCAGAGTCTTATCTTTATTTTGCCATTTTATATGAATAGCATTCTGGGCAATGACAAAGTCTGGAATCATCACAAATCTGAACTCACAGTTCTTCTCTGAGCCACACACCATGGTCAGACTGATTCTTGTCTCTTCAATCCTTGAGCTCCTCACTCTGGAATCTCTAAACATCTCCTCTCGGTCTGGAAAAGGTATCAGATCACATCTGGCTATGCTGTGTGTCTCCTTGTTTTTCTACTTCACGATGTGACAGACACATTGAGGAAAACAATTTGTGCCTTCTAAAACTCAAGGATATTCTCATCTTAAAGAAGAATATGTTGGCAATTGATTATGACCTTCTCCCATTCTTTGTTTCCTGATTCTCAAACTCCACTCAGATGGTAGGCTTCCAGACACAGGCTCCATGGCTTTTATCTTTGTCATTTCTCTTACTCTTCTTGAAGAACTCTTTGATTTTAAATGGAGATCAGCAACCCGGTCTTTAGACTTATCTACCACCTTTTATTCAATCCAATCTACTTTGATTTTTTCCGTTGTATTTATAACTTCCAGGACCTAATTCTCTTTTGACCCTCCTGGTTCATAACAGATTGTCTACATTTCTCTGGTCACTTCGCAGATACCAGCTGAAGTTTAATGTTTCAATACACGCACACAATGTGCAGTGTTTAAATCAAGTTGAACATGTAGTACAGTGTCACTGGCTATAAGCACCCAGAGCCTCTTGATCCTATCTACATGTAACTTAGCACCCACTGATCAACCTCTGCCTCCTTTCCCCGTACCCCCTACTCCCCTCCACTGTACTTTCAACTTCTACTTGGTTGTATTTTACATTGTTGGTTTGTCTCAAGATCTCACTCTTTTCTTTTTCTAAAGTCAGCATTAGTGAGATGCAATTTGCATGAACTTACATACACTACAGTGTGATGATTTTTATCATGCTCTTTACAATAAAAAGATTAACAAAATAGCCTGAATACTATTAAATAGATATGTTTTCCTAACAGTCAAGTTTTCCAATAAGGAAGTGATTCTCACCTTGATTATATACAATTATCAGCAGCTTATGTTTTAGCAATGCAAATGCCCAGGCTGATTAATTAGGAATAGAGTGCAGACATCCCATGCAGATGCAGGTTGTTTTCACCTCACAGGAAAGTCAAAAAAAAGGTTACAGGGCTAGAGCCCGGGCTCAGGGCCTACAGTGCCTGTCTCACACATGTGAGCTACCTGTCCACTGGTTTCCCTAGTTCATACTTTTCAGTGTCTGTATAAATTATTATCTAAAAACATTTACACCATTTCAACAGGACAGTTGGGGGAGTTTGCTTTCTTACCTTGAACTGACAGTGCCTCTATCTATATTGTTTTGTTTTTTTTTAATTTTTTTTTTTCTTGTTACAGAACTTTTGTTTGCTTATTTATTTATTTTTATGGCCAGCTCAGCCTGCCCTCAGGGCAGGGCTGGCGCAGCATGTGGTGCCGGGGATCGAACCACGGTCCCTGCAGCCACCTAAGCTTTCCTAAGCAGGAGGCACTTTAGACCACTGAGCCATCCTGCCGGGTCTCTATATTGTTTTAGTAGTCCCTATCTGCTCCTGGCTTTGCTATAAAGTAAGCATAACACTAGGCAAATCACTTGACATTTTATGTTGGTTTTATGTTAATTTTTAAAGCAAAGATGATTAATAAGGATTTCCTTCCACCATTAATACTTAAAGGTGCTAAAACTTTCTTTAGTATCATAAGAATCTGTTACTATTTGAAAATCAGGGTCTTGGATATGATGACTAAATATCTGGAGCAATATGTACACAAATTATCCACCTAGAGTTGTGATGGCTCCCTGGCTTTTACACACACACACACACACACACACACACACACACACACACACAATTTTCATAGGGGAATAAAAACAATGGCTAAAATAATGGCCTCTGTAGTCCTTTAGTTACTGTATGTGCATTGATAGTCTCTCTTAGCAAACAAAAGTGCTGTTCTCTTCCATTCTAGTGAGGGAAGAGAATCAATATGCAAGAGTCTGATTATCTACTCTAGAAAAATACAGGGTTATGTACCCAAAAGCAACCTATGGTTACACTTGATTTAATGGCCCCAGAAGACTTCTTGGAGATGAAATGTAGGCTGAGAAGGGCTTATAAGACATAGACAACTTCAGAAAGATCAGGAAAGGATGGAATTCTGAGCAGAAGGAAGAGCTAGTGCAAACACCCTGGGGCTGGAACAAACTTGGTGTACTAGGAAGACACAGAGAAGGGTAGGGTGGCTGGAAAATGCTGTGTAGAGGGAAAAGTAGTAGAAAGAGTAGTCAGGAGTGAGGTATAGTAATGAATGCAAACTGCTCTGAGACCACTGGAAGACAGTGAATGGTATCTAAGCCTCAGATGTTGTCTCAGTCACTCTCTTACAGCTACAAATAGTTTGGAAACACACTGGAGGGGACAAGAGCAAAAGCAAGGAGGCCACTAAGAAATAATGAGTAACCTTTGATAGGTTGTTTGGTACTGACAGAATGTTCACCCTTCTCAATTCACAGTTTGAAATGTTATCCTTCCCCCATGATGATAACAGGAAGTGGAGTCTTTGGGATGAAACTGGATCATGAAAAGAGGTCTCATGAGTGGAAGGGGGTCCTTAAAAAACATAGATGAGGTCCATTCCAATGGCAGATTGGAGAACTCAAAAAGATGCCCACCTAGAAACCAGAGTGAGTCAGAGCAAACGCCAGACCTTGCAGGCTGACTTTAGGCTTCCAAGTCTCAGAGGTGTGAGGAGTACATTCATTTTGCAATAAACTAGGAGAAAGGAACAAGGTATAGAGAACTGTAAGGAAAGAGACAAGGCTGCATTGTTTTGAATATGTTGTGGTGATCCATACAGAAAACAACCTCCATGGACTCAAAAGACATGGTATAGAACAACATACAAATTCAGCAACTGTGTCAGATACGATATATACAACACATAACATTCCTCTCTACCAACAATGACCACTATACTGTGGCATTTATAACAGCAATGCAAACTACTGAAATTACATAGTTAAGCATCTATAAAGAGACTTTAAACCTCATTTAATAACAAATCAAGATGCTCAATCGTAGACATATAGTAGACATATAGTGCATGCATGAAGGAGAAATCTGATATTAGAACAATACTAGTTCTCCCTAGATTACTTCAGTCTAATGTGGTTCTAGTAAAAATTCCTTTCTTTTTTTTTTTTTTTGGAGAGGAAAGAACAATTAATTAAAATTAAAAATTAAAAATATATTCTAAAATGTATATACAAGAGTAAAGAATGATGTTAAACTAAGACCATTTTGCAATGGAAAAGTGAAGAGTATAGACCTACTCTAGCCAATATTAAGACAAAGAATAATAACAACAATAACAAATAAGAGACAGGAAAATAAACCAGTGGAACAGAAATAGGACCTCATTAGTAGATTCTCAGAAACTAAAGCTTGTTAGGTGAGAAAGGAGGCACTACAGCACCATAAGGAAACATTAAGTTGTTCAATAAATTATATTGAGAGGGCTGGGGACATAGCTCAGTAGAAGTGCTTGCTTAGCAAGCACAGGGTCCTGAGTTCAATTCCTGGTACTGCAAAAATAAATAGGTATACAAATAAGTAATATTGAGAAGACGGATTGAGTGTGTGGAGAGAAGAACATTAAGCTGGCAATATAGCTTGGTAGTAGAGCTGTTCCCTAGCATGTGTATGGACTGGAGCAAAATTTACTCCAGCATTGCAAAAGCACAACAAAAGAATGTTAGATTATTAATCAATACTCATCACATATTCAAGGTAAAACAAAAGATGGATTAAAGATTAAGTCTAGATAGTA
The DNA here is from genome assembly GCA_004027025.1 of Myocastor coypus. Classification (NCBI taxonomy): domain Eukaryota; kingdom Metazoa; phylum Chordata; class Mammalia; order Rodentia; family Myocastoridae; genus Myocastor; species Myocastor coypus. Next base: position 2,939 of record PVJA010008806.1, on the reverse strand, counting down.
AAAGAAAATGCAAGGAAAAAACCCGCATAACTTTTTTTTTTTGGTCCTAGAGATCAAACTTTGCCAGGCAGGCACTTATGCCAGTGAGCTACCTCCCCAGCCTTAACTTTGTAACCTTAAAAATAAACATAAAATGTAAATTCAAAAGCACAATCCATAAAGTGAAAATATCATATATATGACAATATCAGAATAAGGACTTCCGTTCAGAAAATGACTTAAGAAGTTAAAAAACAAATGGATGACAAAGTAGAGGACAGCCTACTGATAAAATTAGCATAGAAGGCAGATACAATGACATTTGCCTACAATCCCAGCTACGGGGAGGCTGAGGCAGGAGGATCACAGGTTCTAGCCTAGCACGGGCAACTTAGCAAAACCTTCTCTAAAAAATAAATAAACAAAAATTAAAAACAAAAGGATAGGGACTTAGTTCAGTAGTAGAGCTCCATTCTCAGTATTTCCAAGGACAAATTATTTTTGTCAGACAGATGAAAGTTAGAAATACGGGCCTAGTGGGATGGCTCAGTGGTCTAAAGCGCCTGCAGGCAGCTGCAGGGACTGCGGTTCGATCCCAGGCACCACATGTTGCGCCAGCCATGCCCTCAGGGTAGGCTGAGCCAGCCATAAAAAACATACAATAAAATAAAACAAACAAACAAAAGTTCTGAAACAATAATAATAATAAAAAAGAATGCATCTAGCAAAAAAAGAAAAAAGAATAATGATATGTAGGGTAGCAGGAAAGCTTAATAAACTTAAAAAAAAAAAAAAAAAAAAGAAATACGGGCCTGGCGGGATGGCTCAGTGGTCTGAAGCGCCTGCTTGGGAAGGCTTGGGCAGCTTCAGGGACCGCGGTTCGATCCCCAGCACCACATGCTGCGCCAGCCCTGCCCTCAGGGCACAGGCTGAGCCAGCCACAAAAATAAGTGAATAAACAAATAAAGGTTCTGAAACAAGAAAAAAATAAATAAAATAAAAAAGATTCTTAAGAAAGTTAGAAATACCAAATATTGATAAGAATGGTGGGAGGATGATGAGGAAAGAAGTAATAAAACCTTTTCACGTGTGGATGGTAAGAATGAAGACTGAATCCAGCACTCTGGAGGAAACCCCAGCCATATTTAGTTAAATCACACATGGGAATACCTGAGGAGGTGGCCAGCTCCTCCTGTGATGTGCAGATACTGCACTCCTGCTGTAGCCTGTAAGAAGACACGTGTAAGAACTTGTGAGACTGCAGAGTACGGATGGTAGGTAGAGAACTATGAGAACGGATCACTGGGGATAGAGAATGGGTGAGTGAAACCTGACAGGAACACAGTGCACTGCTTAGTGACATTCTGCAGTGGAAACTGTAAGCAAAAGAATGACTACTATACCATAGTATCTTTTAAAATTAAAATCACATGAAATTTCATTTATACAGACAAACTGAAGAACACACTAGTCCTGCTAGTTTGTTGCATAGGAGAGGCAAAGGGGGACTGAGTGAAGAAAGAAGGGGTAAAATAAGAGGAGAGGCTTTTTATTGACTGATAATGACACATAACAAAAATAAAGCAAATGACTTTGCGTTTGGAGGAGTCTCCCTTCTGCACACTACAAATTTAAAAAAAAAAAAAAATCACTGCTGTAAACCAACATAAACCATAACCAACAACCACATGTGTTGATATGCTAGGAAGAAATTGAGACTTGTAGATTAAAAGACTGAACTTCTTCTCAATGATATGCATGATTAAATTCAATCTTTATAATTTTGATCAGAAAGCATCTTATGCTGGGCGTGGTGGCGCATGCCTGTAATCCCAGCACTCGGGAGGCTGAGGCAGGAGGATCGGTGCAAGTTCGAGACCAGCCTGGGCTACAAAAGGAGCTCAAGGTCAGCCTGAACTGCACAGCAAGACCCTGTCTCAAAAAAAAAAAAAAGCATCTTATGTCAGGGCTGGCAAGATGGCTCAATACTCTAAAGTGCCTGCTTAGGCAAGTTTAGGCAACTGCAGGGACCACAGTTCAATCTCTGGCACCACATGCTGCACCAGCCCCACCTTCAGGGCAGGCTGAACCAGCCATGAAAGAAAGAAGAGAGAGAGAGAGAGAGAGAGAGAGAGAGAGAGAGAGAGAGAGAGAGAGAAAGAGAGAGAGAGAGAGAGAGATAGAAAGAAAGAAAGAAAGAAAGAAAGAAAGAAAGAAGAACTAAAAAATAAGAAGGAAAAGAAAGGATCTTGTATCAAGGCTTGATCAGATTGGTCTCAAGACAAGGCAACAGCATACTTTGAATTTTGTAAATAATATGCAATGGTTTGACTAAAAGTATATTTCTCAAAACACAAATTAAATCTTTCACCTGGCATTGTATGTATTATTACTACTTTGACTATTATAAATGTATTTATTCCAAAGACCCATAACTGACTTCTTCAAGATCAAAGTTCAGTTTGAAATGAGACATTTCTGCATTTTTTGTGAATCACATTTACCAGGGCAAAAAGATACTTCAATTAATGATTACTTAATTTTATTAAATTCCTGAGTCATATATTTCCGGAACATATTTAACCCCAGTGTCAACATTAGTCACTGATATGGACATCCTTCCAATAAGGCTAAAATCACAAATGGTTTCCTGGGCCATTTCTGCTTTTAGTAATCTGACGCCCAACTTTGAACTTTCCTGTAGATTGCAGTTGTGGTGGTTCACACGTTTGTCCCAGTTTTTCTTCATAGAGTCTGGAGAATTCTATTTTATAAAATGACTAATCCTATCACACATGGAGGAAGAAACTACACACCTTGGAAGTTTTGCTGGATGGATCAGAAGTACCTGATTACAGTAATGATGAATTTTAAAGTTTGACAATGTAACACTGTACAAGGCTAAATCTCTGAAGATCGCCCTGAGGTGCGCTGAACTAAATGGTTTTATTTTCAGCACG
>PVJA010008805.1:31493-63073 GCA_004027025.1 Myocastor coypus | reverse complement strand
TTTTTTTTTTTTTTTTTTTTTTTTTTTTTTTTTTTTTTTTTTTTTTTTTTTTTTTTTTTGCGAGACTGGGGTTCGAACTCACGACCTTGCACTTGCCAGGAAGGCACTTGTGCCACGGAGCTATCTCCCCAGCCCCTAGTGTATTTACTATTTTTAATTTTTGCCATTTTGCTAAACATGTCATATCTCACTGCAGTGTCAATGTACATTTCCGTAATGTATAACGACAGTAAGTAAATTTATGTGTCTTTTTGTCAGACATGTATTCTGATAGTGAAGTGTGCTTTTGTGACCTTGGCATTCTAATGGATTACTTTGCCTCTTACTGGTGTTGGGTTGTGAGGGTTTTTTTTTTTTTTTTTTTTTTCTTCCTACGTTCTAGATGCTAGCACTTTTTCAAAACAGTTTTGCCACGCTGCCAAGCCTGGCCTCTAATTCATCCTTAGCCTGTTGAGTGGCTGGAATTATAGTGTGCACAATTGTACCTCAATTAAATGGTAGCATTTTACAGATACATGCATTGGAGGCGTTTTCTTCAGTTCTATAGCTAGTCTTTTCAAGCTCTTACAGAAGTATTTTGCAAAGTTTGTAGTTTTGAACAAGCCTAATTTGTCTTTTTTATTTCTTTTGTGAATCATGTTTTTGGTTTTACATGTGTCACCTTTTTGCTTAGTTCTAGATCTTAAAGAATTTTTCTATAATTGTTTCTAAAAGGTTTACAGTTTTGTGTTTTAATCCTGGGATCTCTTGGGTGCTCATTTTCATTTTAAAGTGCTAAATTTAGGGCACATTTCATTTTCTTTCTGTCTAATTCTTTTTCAGAGTCATTTGCTAAAGTGGCTGTTCATCTTTATTTACTTTTGCAATTTAACCAAAATTAGTTGCCTGAATTTGTCTACTCTGCGCTTCCTATTCTGTTTTACTGATCTACATCAACACTGTCCATGATTTTAACTTGCAATCAGGTGCAGTAATCCATTCCACTGTGTTTCCTATTTACAAAATTGCTCTAAGTAGTAGATAATGTTCTTTGTTTTGGGGTGTGTGCATGTATGTGTACTTGCCATATACATTTTAGGACAATCTTATCTAAATTTATTAAAATATTCTCATGGAATTTTGACAGGAACTGTACTGGAGCTGTATGATGTAAATTCTTTATCTTCAAATCCATGAACTTTTCAGTCCATGGATATAGTGTATCTCTCCATTTATTAAAATCTTTTTACATCTTTAATACATGTTTTGTGGGGCCAGCAAGATAGCTCTGTGGCCCAAAGCACCTGCTTAGGCAAGCTTAGGCTGGTGCTGAGGACTGTGATTGGATCCCCAGTACGACATGCCATGCCAGCCCTGCCCTCAAGATGGGCTGAGTCAGCAAAAATAAATAAATAAATAAATAAATAAATAAATAAGTAAGTAAGTAAGTAAGTAAGTTTTGTGCTTGTAGTTTTCAGCACACCACTCTTGTACTTGTTTGTACATTTATCATTTATGTTTATATTGTATTTTACAACATTGATAAACTCATTAGTAGTTTTAGGGTTTTTGAAATGAATTCATTATAATTTCTATGCTGATGATCATATCATCTGCAAATAGGAACAGTTTGTTTTTTCTAACAAAAATACTTTTGATTTCTTTTTTTTTTTCCTGCATCGCTGTGTTGCTTGAACCTTTCCCTTAGAATTTAATCATGATTTCTCCATTATATTTTAAAGTTTATCTCCTGCATCACCATTTTAGTGATTCCTCCAGGTAGTGCATTAGACATAAATAACAAGGTGCACTGTTGTTGACATTTTGCCACCTTAAGGGAAGCATGGACACCTACTTCTCTCCCTATAGCATTATCTTACCCTAATTATTGTATCTCAGATGTTTTCTTTTGGTAGAAAATCCTCTATTGACAAGATTATGGTCTACTTCCTTTTTGAGTACCCAGCTGCCACTGAATAGCACAGTATTCATTTGCAGCTCTGGGTGTGACAATTTGCGTTTGAAACTGAGTCCCAAGGACTGTCTACTGCACTTGCTCACTGTGTTCTTGAGCAAGGTACACACTTTTCTACACTTCAATTTTTCTTACCTATAAAATGGAGATAATGCTACTACTCTATGTGGTGTAAATTAAAATGAGAGGATAAAAGTGTTCAGAATTATGTCTGAAATGTCACAAACACACAACAAAATAAATGTGAGCTACTATTGGTTAGCGCAGACTTGGCATGCTTTGTGCATCAGTGAATGATGGATGAATGTTATTTCCAAGTGTCTTATTTTTCATATAGCCCCCTCTTGGTTCTGCCTTTGGAATCTGTTCTTTCCAGAACTAAACTAACTTAAACCCGATCAACTCAGCCTCATGATGGTTTCCTGAGACAAATTCTGATATTAGAGGAAGATTTGAAAAGTTGCTGTCTACATGTTTAGTTCTGAAGTTTTATGGAAACTGAAATGAGCACCGGCCTTTTAGTCTTGTGTTCAAGACTCTTTGGTTCATAGGCATCACAGCTCTTGTAAATATTTCTTTTTTTCTTTTCTTTTCTTTTTTTTAATGTATTTGGTTGTTACAGGGTCTCTCTATGCAGCTCTGACTCATATTGATCATCATGTTTTCAGCCTCCTAGCACTGAGATTATAGGAGTGTGCCACCACGCCTGGGCTCTGTGGCTGGCTCAGCATGTACAGGGCAGGGCCAATGCTGTCCACCGTGCCAGAAATTGAACTCTTGGCCCTGCATTTGACTAAACAGGCACTTAGTCTGCTGAGCGACATCGCTAGCCCCTCGTGATTATTTCTGTGTCTCTCTTTGGCTCCCTACAAACTGGACTTCTCTTGTGCTTCTGAGGCTGTAAACTCTAGCTTCATGCATGACTTTGGAATGGGCATGAAGCTCCCAGGGCTCCCTCACAATTAATGTTCATAATTAGTATAAATATGCTGCTGTGAGTTGCAGCACAACATGCCACACAGGGCACTAATTGGGACCAAAGCACTTGAGCCCCAACTCCGAGGCCTTCGCATTGTGGGAATTAGAAGCACATAAAGGGTTCTAAGAGGGCTAAGAAGGCATGGGAAGAGGAGGTCATTGATGGATCTAATGACTTTTTGGAAAACAGTATAAAGGGATTCTCATGAGTCCTGCATCTTTTTATTACTTTTATAAGAAATAACAATGTATAACAATGTGACAGTTTGAAAACACATTACTAGTACTGTATTAGTTAGTTTTTTCTTGTTGCTGGGACAAATACTTGACATTCAAAATGAAGGAAGGAAAGGTTTATTTAGCTGCCAGTTCATGGAGGTTTCAGTCCATATTCAGCTGGCCCAAGGCTGAGTGAAACAGGTCATAACAGAGCATCCAGTTTATGGCGGTGGAACGCAAGAAAATGGTGGCAGAGGTAGCCAAACAAACAGAGCAGCAGAGCAACAGCTTGAGTCTGTCTTTCTGTCACTCTTTATATTCTAATCAGGCTCTCTGCCTTAGGATATCCGCCCTAGACCATACCTATAGTCCCAGCCCTACTCAGACCAATAATCCCATCAGTTTTAAAACACATAATCCCAGGGATCATGGATCAAGTCTCAATCATAGAAGTCCCCACCCAATGACTACATGAGGCTTTGGGGGGATAACTAGACATAAACCATAACAAGTACATTTCAATATTTGATACAATGCATATTGTTATCCTCTTATTAGTTATACAGAGCACAGGGCATAGATGTTATAAATTTTCAAATCATTATTGGTACAACCAAATTTCTTCTCAATGAACTAAGAGAAAGTAGTTGTATACATAATCAAATCTTCCATAATCTCAGTGAGTTATTGGTAAAACTGGCAATGTTGGAAGCTGTTGATTTAAGCCTTTTACAGCTCAACATTCTAATCTAGCTTTACGTTTTATGCATTGTGGTTAAACTTTTCTGGTGAGTGGGTAAGGGCAAGTTTAAGCACCACCTCTATAGCAAAACATGTAACTTTTGTATCTCTCAAGGTCAGTCAAGTCTCCTCATGATTTACTTTGGAACCATGTATATTGCTTTGTAGATCTGTTCAGTGTCCACCATCTGGATGAGTCATGGCCATTGCTTGACCAGTTTGCTCTCTGTGAAAGCCTGAGAGAATGTTTTCTCTCTAAGTTATTCTCCTTTGGCACACTATATATTTTCAACTTCCCTCTGTAGCCCCATAATCTCCTTGAACAGAAAATTTGGGAAACCACTGCATTATAGGATGTTACAGCACAGGTTCCCTTATGTCCTGAGTTCTCACTGACCTTGAAGGGCTAGGGCCAAAATATTAGCTACCTTTATAGCCCTTCTTTTTCTCTAATTTTTGGTCTATAAACTTAAATTCTTAACCTACCAAAAGAAAAGCTTAGTAATACTATTACTCTATAACATACGTACTTAAGCATGACATCACTGTCTTTCTGAATATTAAACATCTTAGACATGACTTGGAATTGGTATGACACGTTTTTACACATTTAAAAATCTAAGTATAAACAAAATTGTAGCCAGTTGATCCTATGGCATTTTTCCTAGTCTCTTACTCTCAATTAATACCCTGTTTTGTTTTCTTGTAAACCAACCCTTTACTTGAGAGATAGTATAGCAGTAACTGAAATTACATTAGAAGCAGCACACATCTAAAAGACCAGAATGACAGGCATCCCAAGCATATTTTTACTGTTACACATTGCTATCCTCAGTGTCAAAAACGTTTTGGAGGTTCCTAGGATCATTATCTATTTTATCCTGTATATGTAAGTGCATGGCTTTGCCTCTGCCATGCTTCCTGTCTTTTTGCTTGCAGTCACTTCATTGTTTAACCCTTAAGTCCTTGATTTCTATTCAGCTGTGCTATGCCTCTCCATGTTTGTTTCTTCTTTTGAGTTCTTACACTAGGGAGAGTATATGATATTTACACATGTAGGTCTGGTTTATTTCACGTATGAGTATATGTTCAAGGTACATCCATTTATATATGAAGTCTCCTAGCTTATCATTCTTTATAGCTGAGTAATATTCCATTGTATAGAAGTACCACACCTTTTTCAGCCATTCTTCAGATGATGGGCATTTTTATTGTTTCCAAGATTTGGCTATTAGAAATTGTGCTGCTATAAACATAGGTGCACAGATGTCACTATGACATGACGTTTTCAGTTGTTCTGGGAAATTTTCCAGTAAGGGGATAGCTGGATTGAATGGATTTCCAGTTCTAGTTTTTTAAGGAGTCTCCACACTGCTCTCCATAATGATTGCACCAGTCTGAATTCCCACCAGCAGTCAAAAGGGTTCCTTTTTCCCCACAGCTTCTTCAACATTTGTTGTTGTTTGATTTCTTTACGAAAGTTATTCCTTCTGGGGTGAGATGGTATCTAAGTGTTGTTTTAATTTGCATTTCATGAATGGCTAGTAAAGTAGAGAGCTTCTTCATGTATTTGTAGGCTTGTTGAATTTCTGTGAGAAGTGTGTTTTCATCTCAGATGCCCATTTATAGATTGGGTCTTTGAATTTTGGGGCCTTGATGATTTTTAGTACTTTATAGATTCTAGATAGGAGACCTTTGCCTGAATACTTATTAGTTAAAATCTTATCTAAATTTTTGGGTTGTCTTTTTCACTCTGTTGGTAATTTCTTTTAAGGTGAAAAAACTTCTTAGGTGGAGGAGGTCCTAGTTGTTGATTCCTTCAACTGTTAAATGTGCATTTTTTATTCTTGTACATGAATTATTTTCTTACACCAATGTTTTCAAGATTTTTCCCACTTTTTCTTCCAAGAGATTTAATGTTTCTATTTTAATATTTACATACTTAATCCATTTTGACTTTAGTTTAGTGCATGGTGATAGACTGGGCCAAGTTTTAGTCTTCCGTATGTGGAGAGCCAGTTTTTCCAGCACCATTTGTTAAAGAGGCTATCTTTCTTCCAGCAAGCATGTTTGGCACCTTTGTTGACAATAAGGTGGCTGTGTGTGTTTGTATTTGTTTCTGCATCTTTTAGTCTATTTCATTGATCCTCGCGTCTATTTTTTGCCAATATCATGCTGACTTTAGCACTGTACTTTTGTAGTATAGCGTTAGTTCAGGAATTGCCATGTCTCCTGCTTTGTCTTTGTTGCCAAGGATTGTCTTTCCAATTCTAGGGTTTTTTTGGTGCCAGACAATCTTTAGAAATGATTTCTCCAGATCTGTGAGGTATGTTGAAGGTATTTTGATAGGTATCATATTAAATCTATATAACAATTTAGGAAGTATGGCCATCTTCACAATGTTAGTTCTCCCTATCCAGGAGCAGGGAATATCTTTTCTTTTTCTGAAATCCTTTAGGATCTCTTTTCAGAGTACTATAGTTTTCATTAAAAAGGTCTTCTTTAGTTAGGTTAATTCTTTTTTTTTTTTTTTTTTTTTTTTTTTTTTTTTTTTTTTTTTTTTTTTTTTTTTTTTTTTTTGTCTTTTTGAGACAGGGTCTCACTATGCAGCTCAGGCTGGCCTTGAGCTCACTTTTGTAGCCCAGGCTGGTCTCGAACTTGCACTGATCCTCCTGCCTCAGCCTCCCAAGTGCTGGGATTACAGGCGTGCACCACCATGCCCGGCTAGTTAGGTTAATTCTTAATTATTTCATTTTCTTTGGTGCTATCATAAAAAGTATTGTTTCTTTAATTTCTCTCTCAGTGTTTGTTGTTTGTGTAGAGGAATGCTACTGACTTTTGTGTGTTGACTTTGTATCCTGTTACACTACTGAATTTGTATATTAATTCTAGTAGCTTGTTGGTGGTGTTTTTGAGGTCTTCCAAGTAGATTGTCATGTAATCTGCAAATAATGATAATTTAACTTCTTCTTTATCTATTCTTATTCCTTTTATTTCTCTCTTTTTTCTAATGGCTGTAGCTAATGATTCCAGAACTCTATTGAATAAGAGTGGCAATAGAGGATATGCTTGTCTTGTACCAGATCTCAGAGTAAAAGCCTTTTGCTTTTCCCCATTTAGAATTATGTTGGCTGTTGAATTGTCATAGATGGCCTTTGTCAGATCGAGGTAGCCATCTTCTATTTCTATTTTCTGTAGTACCTTGAACATGAAGGAGTGTTGGACTTTGTCAAAAGCCTTTATTGCATCAATTGAGATGATCATGTGGTTTTTGACATTTGCTCTATTCATATAGTGTATTGCATTGATAGGTTTGCATATATTCAACCATCCTTGAATGCCTGGGACGAATCTTGCCTGGTCCTGGTTTGTAATCTTCTTTATGATTTGCTGTATTCTATTGGCAAGGGTATTCTTGAGGATTTTTGCATCTATGTTCATGAGAGAAATTGACTTGTAGTTCTCTTTTTTAGTTGCAACTCTCTCTGGTTTTGTTATTAGTGTAATACTTACCTTTAGGAATGATTTTGGGAGGATTGCTTCCTTTTCCATTTCATTGAAGAGTTTGAGGAGTATTGGGATTAAGTGTTTTATAAATTTCTTGTAGAATTCAGTGGTGAATCCATCAGGACCTGAACTTGTCTTTGTCAGTAGGCTTTTTATTACATTTTGTATTTCATTGACTATTATGGGGTTGTTGAGAGAAGTTATGCCTTCCCGATGCAGTTTTGGTAATTTGTACCTTTCTAGGAACCTGCCTTTTCATCTGTGTCTTAAATTCTGTGGAGTAATAATTCTTAAAATAGGTATTATTGATCCTCTGAATCTCTGCTGGGTCTATAGTAATTTCATCCTTTTCATTCTTATTGCTTGAATTTGAGTCCTTTCTTCTTTTTGATGAGGTTAGCTAGGGGTTTACCAATCTTATTTAATCTTTCAAAGAACCAGCTTTATGATTCATTCATTCTTTGTATTGTTTTCTTTGTCTCAACTTAATTAATTTCTGCTCTGATCTTTATAATTTCCTCCCACCCTTGGGCTTTTGATTTCATTCTCTCTTCCGTTTCTAGTTGGCTTAGGTGCCCCATGAGAGTATGTATTTGTTCCCATTCTGTTTTCTTAATGTGTAAGTTCAGAGCTACAAATTTCCCTGTAAGAATTACTTTCTTTGCATACCATAAATTCCAGTAGGTTGTGTTTGAATTTTCATTAAATTCTAGATATTGTTTAATTTCTTGTTTAATTTCATCTGTAACCTACCGGTTGCTGAAAAGGGTGTTGCTTAATTTCCATGTGTTTCTGTGGTTCCTGTGGTTCTTTTGTCATTTATTTCCAGTTTCATTGCACTGTGGTCACATAATATGCATGGGATAATTTTTATTTTCTTGCATATACTTAAGCATGACCTATGCACTACTACGTTGTCTGGAAAATATCCCATGTATAGCCACAAAAAAGTGTATTACAAAGTGGTTTCGTGGAACACTCTGTATGTTCAAGTCTAGTTGTTGCAACTTCTGGTTCAGTTCTGCAATTTCTTTGCTAATTTTTTGTCTGCTTGACCTATCTTTTTGGGATAAAGGGGTGTTAAGGTATCCTGTTAAGATTGTGGTATTGGATATTAGATTTTTAGTGTCCATTATGATTTGACTTATATAACTTGGTGCTCCCATGTTTGATATGTATATATTTATGAGTGTTACCTCTTCATCTTGAATTTTCCCCCTAACCCCTAATTTTTCTCAGATCTTGATTATTATATGTCTGTGTAGTGTTTTTCAGTCGGGTTGATGTTATTTGGAGTGGCCTTCTTTATTTCATTTGATCAATCTCGGTTTGAAGTTTATAGTGTCTGCAAACAGGATTGATACTCCTGCTTTTTTGTGGTGCTGGGGCATGTAGTACTGTTTTTCATCCATTCACTTTTAGCCTCTGAGGTTGTTTATGACTTAAGTGTGTTTCTTATATACAGCATATTTTTGGATTTTGTTTGCTTATCCACTCTGCCAATCTATCCCTTTCAGTTGGAGAATTAAGTCCATTTACGTTGATGGTTATAATTGAAATGTATTGAATTATGATTGACACATCTTTTGCTTACTACTGTTTAACACTTTTTCTCCTGAGTTTAATTGGTTGCCATATTTAGTGGGCTCTTTCTGTTCTCATTTGTGGAGTTTGAGTCACTTTGGTCCCTCTCTAAAATATCTTTATTAGTCTATGTAGTGTTGGCTCTGACATCATGAAATTCTTGAGTTGCCTCTTGTGGAAGTATTTCACTTCTCCTTCATACTTCAGAGAGAGTTTTGTAGAGTATGGCAGTCTAGGCTGGAATTTGTTTTCATGGAGGACTTGAAGCACTCTGCTCCATGCTCTTCTTGACTTCATGGTTTGTGAAGAGAAATCTGCCATTATTCTGATGCATTTTCCTTTAAATATGATCTGCTTCTTTTCTCCAGCAGCTTTTACTATATTATTCTTCTGCTGAATTTCTCAGATCTTGATTATTATGTCTGTGTAGTGTTTTTCAGTCGGGTTGATGTTATTTGGAGTTTTATATGTTTCACTTACTGAATGTCAAATTATTTTCTCATATTTGGAAAGTTTTCTGCTATTACTCTGCCCATATACTTTTTATATCCTTAGTATTGACTCCTTTCTCGCTGATTGCTATTAATCTCCCATTGTTCATTTTTGCATCATTTTTCAGATATCGAATTATTTTTTCTTGCATCCTAGTTGTTTTTAAGAGATCCTTTCTTACCTTTTCACTAGCTGTGACTGTGTCTTCAAGATCTGAAACTCCATCCTACTTTCGTTCATGCAGTTTTGCCAGCTTGTGATTGATATTTTATTTTCTTATATATCTCTTTGAAACTGTTCCATGTGATCTATTTCTTTCCTATATTGTTCAATCTGGGAATCTATCATTTTTCTATTCTCCTCTAATTTTTTTATCAATGTCTTCTTACTAGCATTTAAGTTTTTCATTATGTTATCCTTTCTTTCTCTACTTCAGGGATTATTTCTACTCGGATCTCCTCTCTATCTTTGTGCAGTTGTACCCCTACTTTAGATGTTACTAATTTAGAGTTGTCTTTTTTCACTTCAGAGGTTATTTCTGGTCTGGCTTCCTCTATATGTTTCTGCAGTTCTTTTTCCACTTCAGAGTCTATTAATTCATGCATTTTCTTTTTTACCTCAGGTGTTATCTTTGATCTACATTCCTCTATAAGTTTCTGCACTTGTCTACTTCTGCTACCAATTCAGAGACTTCAGCTGCATGATCCCAATTTTCCACAATGGTACTATCTCCTGTATTTGTTCTTTGTGGACTCGGAACCTGCATTTGCCTTTTGTTCCTTCTCTTTGTCATTTTGTATGAACTCTGCACTTTGGTGAAGTTTTGCTGTCAGCAGCTATAGAAATTTGGGTCTGGATCTATCAGTCTTGACCCATTCCAGATGTGCCTGGCTGGGTCTGGCTCCTGTGCTCAGATTCTTCCTGCTGCAACTGCGTGCAGGCAGGGATGGTCAATGTGGGTGGGCAGGGTCAGAATTTTGGTGGCTGGAGGAGCAGGAGCACACATTGGTGGAGAGGTACTGCCTGGGTGCAGGCCCTGGTAGGTCAGCATAGGTGGGCAGGGACCAGGTTCTGGTGGCTGTCGCACGGGTAGCACAAACCGGTAGGCCGTTCCTACCTAGGTACAGGCCTGGTCTGTCAGCGTCTGGCAGGTGGGGGCTGGGTTCTGGTGGCTGGCTGGGTGGGGGTGCACGTGGAGGAAAGGACCTGGGCACAGACCCGGGTTGATCAGTGTGGGTTGGCGGGGGCTGTGTTCCAGTGTCTGGCACATGGGATCGTGTGCCAGGGGAGAGGTCCTGGGCTCAGGCCTTGACTCCTGCATTTTTCAAAGCTAATTTTTTGATGTGTGCTGACTGCAACCTTTTCTGGCCCATAGAAGTTTCCCTCTTAGAGGGCGTTGAGGAAAGGCAAAGCTTTGCTCTGCATTTTCATACATCTGTGGCGTTGGAAAATAAACCTCTATCAGAAAGGTATCACGGAGTAGCACAGCAGTTATTATCTGGATACCCACATGGAGGAGGGAGCAAACATACACATCCTGACTTAGGCTCTTCTGCATGGCTTTGTTTCTGTGAGTCAGTCAGTAAGTCAATCATGCAGAAGATATTAGGTACACAATCAGAATTTATTAAATGTTTGCTGGATGGATGAGTCTTTTATTCAAAATTCTAATTATTATTAATAATTTTAGTAGTTCTGGTTTGCACTTACGCTTCATGTGTGTTCTCATCTGGCTCAGTCAGGTGATGAGCAGGATTAAGAAGTTTAGATTTTATTATCTAAACTATTGTTAGTTTGCCAAGCTCTAGAAAGGAATCTGGCGTTTACTGGGTGGTATTTTGGAAACACATTGTTAATATGCTGTAGTAGATAATGTTATATCTTTTATTTTCTTCTATGGCACTGTGAATTGAACCCGGGGCCTCACATACTCTAGATGACCATTCTACCACTGAGCTGTAACCTAACTCTCTTTGTTCTTCTGTTAGGCTTAGCACTTTAAACCCATACAATAAAAGTCTTAGAACTGGGTAGAAAGAAAATTAGCTTATATTGCAGGAGGGGAATAATGAAGATGACCTCCTGACTCACTTCACTTACCTAGCACTCGTCGAAAGATTGTGCCCAAGTCCTTCAGGCTGTGGGCCAGCACATAGGTTTACAAGGTCTCCATCTTCTGTGATTTCCGACATCAGTGACTCTCACGTGTTCTCATAAACTTGCAAACCTGGGGTAACACAGCAACCTTGGCGGTGTAAAAGCTAGAGTCTCAAACCAACATAAGAAACAATTGGTGAAAAAGGTCAAAGATGATGGATCCAGAAAGACCTAGAACTTCAGATTTTTTTTTTTTTATTTCCTACTGTTCTTAGGAAAAAATAACAAAAGTCAAGACTTCTGATTTCCTTTGAGATGTTGTTTATTTCCCTCAACTATCCTTTATGTTGTGTTGCCCACTTGTAAAAAAGAAATGATTATATCCTCTCACAAGGTTTGAGTGAAAAGCATGTGAAACACACATGGAAGAGTTTAAAAATTACTAAAATGTTTACAAATACATCAGAGAAATATCTGCTTCACACTTTGCAAAAATCCTATCATTAAAAACCCAGAGAACTGTTTCTGTCAGAGAACTTGCTATGTTGCTACCCATGCCCAGCTTACAAACCAACAAGAAAGAATGGTACATCCCTTGTTAGCAGGTACTCTGTATGGGGCTGAATCCCTGGACATTGTTAAAAAAAAAAAAAAAAAAAAACACTAAGAGGATTCTACAAAGTAACAAACTATGTTTCACAGCATGTAGCCATCATCTCTTCTGGTTTTTGTTTTCTACTGATATCTGCCAGAACATTCCAGGGGCTCCAACAGCCAGGCCTGAAAACATGCCTCAAGCTTGCGCAAGCACACAGTCTCTTCCTCCCAGGAATACAAAAGGAAGCATAAGCCCAGGCCTACCCTCTGGGGAGGACTATCCCCTGTACACACAATGTTAAATTCCAGTCATCCTCAACTTTTGCAAAGTCCCCTGCAATAGCCGAAAGAGCTTATGTGCTTGGTATAAAATAATTGCCTCTTACTCAGCTGTGTGGCCTTGCATAAATCCTCCAATCTTTCTGAGTTCAAATTAGCTAATCTATGGAAAATAAAATCTCCCATGTCTAGTTGGTTTGAGACATTTTGTGCACTGAGGGGTAGGTTGAAGGACTCAGCAGAAGCTGTCCTTAGTAGTTCTCTTCCTTACACGTTGGCTAAGAAGTCAAATGAGTTAACCCTTTGCACAACTACCTCTGTATCTTTCATTTTGATGCCCTTTCACTCTGAATAACAGAATCAGACACCAAGATCAAATGTTCCACTTGTCCCACTACCTCAGCCCTTTGAATTTTCTTCTTGTGAAATGCCGGTTAGAGCAATCACATTCTCTTAAAGCCCAATGTCAGGCCAAAGAAGCAAGAAAAGAAAGAAAAAGAAAGACAAGAGAGTAAGAAATGAGGAAGGAGAGAAGGAAGGAAGGAAGGAAGGAAGGAAGGAAGGAAGGAAGGAAGGAAGGAAGGAAAGGTATTTTTGAACTTTGAACTGTACACTTGGAAGCATGCCTTTAACTTGTATAGAAAGATTTGGGCATGTAGGGTAGGTGGAATGGAAGCCTGAGCTTCCTTAGGGACTTAGGGAGATTTTAAAAGAAGAAAGAAAGAAAGAAAAAGAAAGAAAGAAAGAAAGAAAGAAAGAAAGAAAGAAGAAACCTGGCAGAAAAAAACACTTGAGCTCCAAGTCCTTGCTCCAGCCATGCAGGCTTTTGCTAAGCAGTCATCAGACTACCCTTGGGTGCTAAGGGTTTGAGTACAAAGAGGGATCCCCTCCCCCATCTAGTCCAGTGTTGCCCAACAGCAAGGTCTGTGTTGTCCTAGTGTCTACTTGGCTCAATCCCAGCCAATTGCAACAAATGTAGCCTCTGAAATGTGGCTTGTGTGACAGAAAAGCTGAATTCTACTTTAGTCTATTTAAATGACTTTAAATTTACATAGCTATGTGTAGGTCAGTGGCCAAAGTACCAGACAGCATGCTCCTTGTCTGTTGTAAGAGGTGTGGATGTACAGGTGCTGGCATTTAATTACAGATGGTTCCACCTGTGTTCTCTCTCAGATGACATTAGTAGGTCACAAGTGCCACTGCTAGGAAAGTAGATGGTGAGGTGCTTAAGGAGACATTTGATGTACCCAAATCCAGCCACATCAGGAGTACAGTAAACAGATCTCCCTTTGTTTTTTATTTCTTTTTTATAACTTTGTTTATTTATGTTTTGGCCAGCTCAACCTGCCCTGGGAGTCGGGCTGGCACAGCATGTGGTGCCGGAGATGGAACAGTGGTTTAGACTGCTGAACTGTCTCACTGGCCCAGACCTCCCTTTGAAACTGCCTGTGGAGTATGTTGCCTGGTCTCTCTGCAGACACAGTCGATCGTCCAGTCTTTAGGATGGCTGTCTAGATTATGTCTGCCAGTGATGATCTGAGAAGCACATAAAGAAATTCCAGTTGAAGTGACAGGAAAACGGAACATGAGCAAGAAATACCCGATTCCTGCTGCCAATCCCTGGCCCTCTGAGCCATGAGAGATAATTCCTTACACAGAGCCAGTGATGTCACATTCTCAACTTAGGTCCTCTGCAAATACATCAACAATACATCATTCAATTTCTTGGAAAATGTTTCTGAAAAATTCCCAAGAAGAAAATGATTGACTGTGAAAGGGATTGTAAAGACAATAGAAATCTAACTGAATATGAACTTTGCTTTCAGGAGATATTAATTACTGTGTGAGCTATAATCAAAGTAAGGCTATAGCTTACATAAAGAACAAGAGGTCTGAACTAAGGAAAATAAAATGATCGCAGAGGGTGCAGCAGGCAGCTCTGCAAATGTCACTCAGGCTCCTTCTCTCCCTCTTTGTTCCCTGTCAAGACTATTTGCCTTTGGACTCCGCCCACACTGCATCGGAACATACCAGCCCCATCCCTGGCAAGGCAGCAGCCTCTTGGGAAGCCTCCATGCCACCCACAGGCTAAGGCTATCATGACTCGCACTGCCCTTCTTCCAGCACTGGGTATCTGCCACTGTTCTCCCAAGCCTTGTTTTTGAATAACACACTCTGCTTACCTAGGAGAGTCTTAAACCCTTTGCCTGCCCATTTTATATCCTACCCATTTTCTGTTCACATTCTCTCCTTAAAGGCTGAACTTGCATTTTTTCCCTCCAAAACGAGTGCTGAGAATTTTCTCCAAACCAAGCACAGTAGCGCCTGTGCATGTGACTCAGTTTCCCCATGTACCAGGTGCTTGTCCTGTGGTCTACTAGCCACAAGGCTGCTACACACTCCATAGGGTGTAGGTGAATGCAGCAGCTAAAATAAAGCCTGCCAGGCTCCCACTCCACTCATTCCCACCCTTGCCTGTCCCTCACTCACTCCAGCCTCCTTTTGAGAAGGGACGCCCGCTGCATGAGGACATGCTCTTTCTCCTCTGGTCATTCAGGTCTTAACCTTCCCAGCCACAAAGCTGCTTGATTCATACAAACTCCTGGAGCTAAGTATTTCAAATGTTGGGCTAATATCTGGCACTTGGTGTTGTTACATGTTATAGTTGGCTGCAAAATTCTGAGGCAGTGCCCAGCACTAAATGCTAAAGCACTTAGAGTATCCATGACATTGAACTCCGTGACATTGAATTGGTAAAGGTCATCCACAGACACAATGGATCATCTCTTGCCTATAAGACACACTGTCTAGCTCATTACCATAAGATGCCTGTTAAATTTTGTGCCCCCCCCCAATAGAGTTTTAGCCTCATGTGTGTTAGCAGCGCTAATGAACCACTTGCTCTTGTATCTTTCTTCTGGAAGGTTTGTCACAGAGGCTGTCCTGTGCTGTAAAGCCCCAATGACAGTGAGTTGTTGACAGAGTATTAAAAAGAGCTCAGATCTTTAAAGCCAGGGATGTGACAGGGAATTTTTTCAGTTTCCCAGTTCCATGGTCTCTGTGCTCTAGCACGATTCCATTAAATAATAAAGATTAGAGCTTGTCAGGCTCTTAGCATCTTCCCTCTCTGATTTGCAAAAATAAGTGGGGGATTTGTTGTTAATTCTTGTTGTAGCTACAGAACAGGCACCATTAACTATAGCTAAGCCATTAACCTGATTGGTATTAATCACAAGTGTCCCAGGAGTCACATTGGTAGGAGAGGCCTGGATATTTTTCAGTAAAGGGGCTTTGTGGAATCAAATGAGAATTGATTGATGATCCCTGAGTGTATGTATCAATCTAAAGAACCAGCTGCATTGTGGGTGCCTCACTGTGAGGAAGCCACATCTCCTCTGCATGCAAAGAAGTTGAGTGGGTGTGTCTATATTGTGGTTACATTGTCCTATAACCAGGACAATCGGTGGTTTGGAATGCTTGTCTAGTCCCTAGCTTCAACTGTACACATGTTGAATAATATAGCTATTCATGCAAATATCTCAGTTTTTCCTGAGACCAATGTTGTGCCTATTTGAGATATGGAAATAGGCCACTCGATTTGCCAGACAAAACTGGTCATGGATAAAAGATGAAGATGGCATTAGTATCTTGTGCACTCCATGGGTATTTTTTTTTTTTTTTTTTTTTTGAGACAGGGTCTCGCTGTGCAGTTGAGGCTGGCCTTGAGCTCACTTTTGTAGCCCAGGCTGGTCTCGAACTCGCTCCAATCCTCCTGCCTCAGCCTCCCGAGTGCTGGGATTACAGGCGTGAGCCACCACACCTGGCTCTCCATGGGTGTTTGGGAAGGCTTTGGCCCATAATGCCATTAAGTACCATCCTTCACAAGATCACTGCAGTGGCTCCCATAGACCACACAGTCCACATGTTTGAGACAGAGGCTGGAGAACATAGTCCTCAACCAATGGGAAACCAAAGTCAGAGAGTCCTCAGGAAGATTAAGCCCATGACCTTGGTGTCATCAGCACCATGCTCTAATCAAATGAACTAAATAGGCACAGATGCTTTGGGCAGCTGAGCTAATCCTCCATGGGAAATGTGGAAACCAGCAGCCTTTCTTCAGTTTTCAAATTCCGTTATTTCCTAGGCAACCTTCTTAAACAGTTTTGCTGAATAATACAGCTCAAAAGTTATCATCATCCCATGTTAGTGCCAGCAAAATAACCCAGATATTTGCATAACTAGTTTTATTATTATACAACCTTTGTATTGAATAGCATAGTACAAAGCTTACTTCATGTAAGGCATACTTTTGACTTGGAAAAATTTAATTGTGTTGGCAAAGGGATTTGTAGCAACTTAATCCAATTAATTTGTCCTTCCCCACACACAGATGGTAATGACCCAGAGGTGACCAATTCTAAGTATATCTTGATCATTTGTAAGGCTTCCTTTATCTATGCCTTTCATGAATTCTACAAGAAGGCATTAGTTGGCTTTTCATTGCTGTTGTATAGTTGGCTGGTTATACTTGTTTCAGAAAAAGTCTTGAGAAAATGTACTGATATACTATGTATAGGAAGACATACAGTACAGGCCAAATTCCTGAATGACTATGGGCCTTCAATGGAGTAATAGACAAGAAACAGGAAGAATATATAATGGGATGCTGAGATGAAGGGTGGGTGATTCCCAGATCAGCTCCCTGACTGGATTGACGCCACCCTAATCCCAGCAGTCTGGCTAAAATAAAGGAGGTGATACAGGGCTTGCTGCTGTCTCACCTCTTCCCTTGCTTGCTCTTGCTGTATCCCACTATCATGCACTGTTGCCGCTCTACAATGTGCTACTATGCCTTCGAGCCAGCTGACTCTGGGCTGAAACCTCTGCAAACTGTGAGCAAAATAAACTTTTCTCCTCTAAGTTTGAGTGTCAGGTATTCTGTTTCAGCAGGAGAGAAAAATAAGACAAAACAATCTGGGCAACTATGTTTAGAATATTGAGACCCCATCAGAGACTTGACCAAACCCAAAGATGATTTGAGAGAAGTTAGAAATGCTACTGAACAAACTCCAATCCTCAGCTTAGGGGATTTGAATTGAGACTAGACTAATTTATTTTGTCCACATAACCCTTCATGGACGAATTCTAATACCAGGCTCTCTTGAAATTATTTAGAACATTGAAATTACTGAGGACACTATTATGCTCTGAAGCTATGGAAACTGACCAGTTCTATATGAACAAAAGAAGACTGAAAAATGTAGGGAAAAAGTAAATAAGAAGTGGAGAGATTTCACATATTCTACAAATACTTCATTTCTTGAATAAGGTTCCCTGTAGAAGCGTTCGATATATTATGCATATCTATCAATGTATAATATAATGTAACATGATATAATATATACTTGTATGCTTATATGTTATATGCAAAATGTATCATATAGATTTTTGTTACTTAATCTGGTAGGGTGAATCATTACCATCTTCACCCCAAAATATTAAGCAATACAATCAACTATAATAACCTA
The DNA here is from genome assembly GCA_004027025.1 of Myocastor coypus. NCBI lineage: Eukaryota > Metazoa > Chordata > Mammalia > Rodentia > Myocastoridae > Myocastor > Myocastor coypus. Next base: position 45,097 of record PVJA010008805.1, on the reverse strand, counting down.
ATTTTCCAAATGATAGCTATGCATATATCAATAAGTATTTACTGGGTATATATTATGTTCCAGGGACTATTCTAGGAATGAGAAATATGTAAGAAAACAAAACAACAACTTGTGCCTTTTTCTGTTATACTAATTCCCTACAAACAAATAAACACACACACACACACACATATGCACACGTGGGCACACACACACACCTTGCCAGAGAAAATAGTGTTATCTATCAAGAAAATGGTATGCAAAGATACTAGCTTAGATATGTTTTTAGCTTGAAGGCTAAAAAGATGACATGGGACACTGACCTAAAAGAACCAGAGATGGAGGAAATACTCATCTTGTAAGAGAATTTGACAGTCTGCAGTTTGATAGAAAAAATAGAAGATAGAATGTGTTTAAAATCATGCCTGTCATTTTTCAGTGTGCATAACAATAGCCTGAAGATTGCATTCCCTCCTGGAAATTCACCCTCTGTAGATCTGAGATGGACCTTGAAACCATATTTCTAACCGTCTCCTAGGTGACACAAACACTGCTGGGTCACAGGTCACTCTTCAAACATCAGTGGTCTAAAGAACATTCAGCCCAGTTTCACTGGCAAATATGAGCACATGCTGAGAAGATTAACATTGGTCCTTCCCAAATACTCCTGCAAAATACAACAAGCACCCAGATGGCCATCAATTAATGAGCAGATAAAAGCTATTATGCTTACACAATGGAATATTATTTAGTCTTAAAAAGGAAGAAAATATTGGCATATGCTACAATCTGAATGATCCTTAAAAACATAATGTTAAGGGAAAGAACCAGTCACAAGGTGTCAGTCAAGTGTGATTTCATTTATACAATGTCCAGAACAGGCAACTCCATAGAGACAGATGCAGGTAAGTGTTTGATGAAGGCTGCAGTGTTATAGAATAGGGCCCAACCAGGAGTGGGCTTACTGATGGGTATGTAGGCCAAAAGTACTTTTTAATTCATTCATCACTAGATTCAAAGGAGAGATCCCTACCGTGGAAGGTAGATTAACAAGAGAAAAGTAAAGAATTATGTATGAGTTTCACATGGATTGGAACCTCCAAAAGCAAAGACCTAGAGGAAGAGTTGAAGGGAGGGAAGGTGACTGGGGAACAAAGAGTTGAATTATATCATGTACAGATACAAATTCCCTATGATGAATGTTATCATTATGTATATCTATCTAAAATGTACCCATAAAATTAATTTTTAAAAGTGAAGACCCAAAGTTTGGTCACAAGCAGAGTCATAGAGAATAGAGACCAGAGGATCAAAGGGCCTGATCCAATGGCAACGATCTGGAGGAACTTAGCAAGGTCAGTTTAAGGTTTACCTTGGTATCCATGTGTTATACATTCTTTGCCTTCAGGAGAAAGCAGAACATGGGATGCATGAGCATCTTGAGAGGAGAAAGGAAGGTGAAGGCTCAGAGGTGACCTTTCTAGTATTTGCGACCTGCTGCAGAATGGAACAGGAGGTCAGATTCTAGTGTGCAAAGCCTGCTTCTGTTTTGCTTGGTTTCCTTCAGCTTAAAATACTGCTTGTGCCTAGGTGCCTTATTTTAGGGTCTCGTGTGCTGAGCCCTATCAGTTGCTCAGCTGGACACACTAGGAACTATGGAGTCACACACTTTAAAACAGTATGTGAATTACATCTCAATTAAGCTGTTATAAATTTTTTAAGAATGCATGAACCACCTTGGGATTGATGATGAACTGCAGGTTACTGGATGGCGTAACCTAATTCTAAGTTGATACTTCCTTGGTTGGGTGTTGAAGAAAGAAAATACAATCTAGACTTAACTTTTAAAGTCCTTTCTGATCCTAAGATTATGTAGCAAATGGATAAACAGGTTATATTATGATTGTAAATTCATCTTCTAGTCAGTTGATATACACCATCATTGTCTCATGAATTCTGTGGATAACAGGAACTAGTAATACTTTCTTAATATTACTTTTGGGTAACTAATTTCACACCTAGTTTATCTGGAATGATGATGGGCTGGAGATGTAGCTCAGAGGTAGAGCACTGGCCAATAACCCAATGTGAAAGGCTTTGGGTTCTATTCCTAGTAGCAGAAAGAGAAAGAGAGAGAGAGAGAGAGAGAGAGAGAGAGAGAGAGAGAGAGACAGAGAGACAGAGAGACAGAGAGACAGAGAGACAGAGAGACAGAGAGACAGAGAGACAGAGACAGACAGAGACAGACAGAGACACAGAGACACAGAGAGACAGAGACAGAGAGACAGAGACAGGGAGAAAAACTAGTGGTTCATAGAGTTATTAAAGAAACGCAGCACATTTAGACTCTTGCAGACTCAGAAGCAAATCCTGTACTATGTGCTGACATGAAGAAAACAGCACAACCCACTACCTGAAATTACAGATTTACATTCTAGATTCCCTAAAACAAAACCTGCTTCCACTTCTTATTTGCTTTGGGATCTTGTCTAATTGAGCAAACTGCTCAGGCCCATCAGTCTCTCATCAGCATGATGGCAATGCTAATGGTTGTTACCCTGTGCACCTGCTGTTTGGCTAGCCATAGGTGACTTGCTGTTTGTAAAGCTATCAGACCAGATGCCTTGCACATAGCAAGCACTACATAAAATTTAGTTAAGTAGTCTGATTAATGGTTAAAGTTTGATTAATCCAGTTTGGATCACTGTCCTATAATAGCATGTTTTTTTTTTGTTTTGTTTTGTTTTGTTTTTTGTTTTTTGTTTTTTTAGAAATGGGGTGGCCTTTCTAAATTGCCTTCTACTCTGTTTAAATTTTTTTCTTATTTTAAATCATTTATGTTTTGTTAGACACATAGACAAACTCTTCATTACCCTAGTCCCTATTCAAGACAACATAAATGTGGAATATATACATAATATTTGTTACAAGGTCTCACTATACAGTTTGGGCTCATAGTGATCCTCCTTTCTTCAGCCTCCCCAGCACTGGGATTATAGGCATGAGCCACCACTCCTGGTCCAGTGGCTGGCTCAGCGCACTGGGGAGTGGAGCTGGCATAGCATGTGGTGCTAGAGAGTGAACCCCAGTCCCTGTGTTGGCCTAAGCAGGCACTTAGTCTGCTGAGCTATCTCACTGGCCCCAAAAATATTGTCTTATGTATAGAATGTCATCACTGATACAAAATTTTCTGCATAAAATCTGTTGAGCACTGACTTTTTTTCTGTTAAAGACCCAGGAACGGATGTTAAGATTTTGCCTTGTTTCTGATATAACTCAATAAATTTTCTCTCCAAAAAAATATGCCTCAAGATCTAAGCATGCCAAATTCTAACTCCTTTCATCCTCAAGTAGGCAATATAATCTTCATTTTACAGGGGAGAAAGCTTAGTCTCAGAGGATTTAAATGACTTTTGTGAGGCAACACAGCTAGTGGGAAAGGGACAGAGACAGAATTCAAAGCCAGTGCAGTACAGTGCTAGCATCTAGCTCCTTCCATTTCTGCTCCCCTTATAGCAGCTACAGTGACTGAGCACGTGAACATTTGCGCTTTTGACACTTGTATTTTCATGCTATATAAAATTTTGGTGTGAGTAATCTAAAGTTTAAAATACTTCATTTGTTTGCCTCCTTAAAGCTACAGGAAGAAAAGAAAATCTTGAAAGAAGCTAAAACTAAAGGTTCTGGAATCAGCCACCCCTTGTGCTAGGTAAGGAGAGCAGTCAGCTATTCACCATGCTGTACTTAGGAGCCTTTGGCACCCAAGCCAAAATAATTCCTGCCTAAATACCTCCTTCTCTTGACTGCTTTTGGGGACCAGCTGGATCTCTGTCAAGCCTGTGTGATTGACCTCAGGTCATTCATTCCTCTCTCCTCCAGGATGCAAAGTCCCTCTTGACTTAGCCAGAGACATTAAAGAAAGCTTCTTGACATTGGACATCAAATTGATTTCATGCCAAGATTTCACTCAACCGCGGTGACAACCATTGACGTGTCAAAGCCTTACAGGAAAAATAAACACATCTGATACAAAGAGCCCTTTGTTTTTGATGCCATCTTGAATTATTCACTTTCCCTTGGATCTGACACTAACAGTGACTACTCACTAGGAAGTACAGCAGAGGCATGTAGGTTCTCAAATTGAAGTAGCAGAGAAAGCCAGAGGACAGCAGATCCAAAGGTGACCCCAGACTTAGGGCAGGGGGAGGGCTGGCTTTCAGTGCCCCTCATCCTCCTCTTCTTGGTGCTGGGGAGCCAGTTCATCACCCTCCTTCTCCTGTTCCTGAATCTGTGAAGTCATTCATTTGCCCATCTTTCCCGCAGATTGAGCCTACTGCTTAGGAATGGTGGAAGCCCTCCTGCAGCATTTCTTTTCTCAGCGGGATCTGCTCATGATGATTGTGTCTCTTGACAGCATTCTTAGCAGCCATCCAGCTGCTTGGCTTGTACTAAAATTGGGGGCCGCACACACTGAATGAAGACTGTCTCTGGCTATATTCTGTCTCCCAATCCAGCCTAGGAAATGCATAAACACTTCTCTGAAGAGTTTCCTAGCTTTTGGTTTCCCTGAAATCTTTTCATCCAGCTGTGTTTACTCTTTTTATTTTTTTGCATTCTGTCTGAAGAAGACAGAATTTGCATAATTAAGAATGACCTGTGCAATCTCTGCTAATGCCTCCACTAAAACCTCTGACTATCCCTGTTAACTAATTACATCTATCATTGTGTCAGGCAGGTAAAAGACTCCTTCAGTCTGTTGAGACAACATTATTCACCTGGGATTATCAAAGGTTTCAATTCTGGCCATTAGCTGAAATTGCTGGGGTCATTCATTACGGCAAAGTCTGCATCCTTCCCAGACAGAGCCAAGTAAATGCAGAATCAGGAATAGATTAAACAGCCATGTATCAGGAGTCTAATTCAGAGTTTCAGCTCTTTCTTTTTTGTTGTAGCTTAACGATGAAAAATGAACAGAAAAAATATTGCATTTTTCTCCTGTTGAAGCAAGTTTTGGCTTCAACAACTTAGCAATGACTATTTTTCCCCTGATTTCATTCAACCTCTTGCATATCTGGTCTAGAAAATCAACAAAGAGAAATTAAAATGCTGATTAAAAATAAAGTTCTCAGACTTGAAGGTAAATCCTGAAGTGAGTTAACACCCTACCTGCCTTTGCTGTTTCCCTTTACCCATGAATTATATCACTGTTGGGCAGAAGAGTGCAGGTTAGGAGGGCAGAGGCTGATTTCCCAGTTAAAATCATTCCATCCACACTGACAGTAGAACATAGAGATGCAGGTTAAATATGAAATCTAGACAAAAACAATGGGGGATGATGAGACTTCCTGAAGGATTTGAAAGAAAGCATGTGTCTTACTAGGCTGGATGGGTGTGGCAACTCCAGACAATGTGATCCATTCCTTTCACTTCCGAGTGCATGATTTCATCTCTCCTGTTCTCCACAAAATTCAGCATCACTGTCACAAGTCAGTGAACCTCATTTCATATTGATCAGAGTCCACTATATATGAAAACTATTATGGGCTTGGTAAGAGAACAGTAGATAACACATTAACATGTAAGTTATTTACGTTCAAATGGGAAATCATATAAAATATAATTAGCAATTAGACACTGTAGTTCATTAGTAGTGTGATACTACAATTTTTTAAAAAATGCCCACTACCCAAGATTAATGTCCAATGGATGCCTTAAAGACCCTCTGTGGGGCAATGCACTGGGTGCTGCATTCATTTTATATGTGCTTTGCTTGTGAATAGAACAAGTCAAGATCACAGACCAAGGAATTGGGGAACCTCAAACATTGCTTAGTGAAAATTCTTGTTCATAGGGAGCACTTTTTTACTGCAGAGAGACAGAATTCACAGAACTATAAACTTTGTCAGAAGTGACTAGAAGCATGGGTATGCCATTTACCGAGGAAGGAGATAGAATGCAAGCAGACAGGAGAGGAGAATAGGATTGTTTGGGGATCTATTGAGATTCTGTTAGATTCCCAACTAATGATGGTCAGAAGGTACTTGCGTGGTCTAAAGATCTTTAAGGTTAAGAACTATCGGTGCATAAACATTGAAATTTATTGCACTGGATGAAATCACCGGTGGGAAAAGAAGGAACCCAAGACTCTGGCCTCAGGTGCTCTGCCTTTACACGTAAATAAAAAGTAGGAGTCAGGGCACCTCAATGAGGGGTGTCACTGTGGCCTGCTGAAGAGAGTGGGGTAAGCTAGAAGAATTGAGAATGATGCCAAAGTTGAACAGGTAAGATAAGGCTGAATCCTAGCCTTGGATAGAGAATTGTGTGGACTTTGTTTACCAGAGAATGGACACCATGGGATGAGACATAGGAACAACAGAGCCTTTCTCCTGTGATATAAAAGAGGCTTAGAAAACCTCTAGAAACAAAGATTTGACTTAATGAGTCTTTATAAGGAAAACACTGCATGAGCCCAAAACCCAAAGCAAGAGCCAGAACCCCATGAGCCACCCCAGCAGCCTTCCCACATGACAAATTCCTGTGGCAACCTTCATCCACATGCAATATTCTGATTTGAGGGGATCACTGCTCGTGTGCCTTTTGATTTTACCCGTTAGTTGTGCTTACCTAATTTAGCTTCATCCACTTAATATATTTATGTCTATTAAATCTCTTTTGTTCCATAGATGCTATTTAGCAAGGATGTTAGTCTCTTTCAGCCCTACCGCAGTAAATCATGTGCCTGGACTTCACCATTAGTAGTTGCACACATCACCAATAGACATGAGTAGACATGATTTGCCTCCTGCTGAAAGAATTCACTGCCACCTCAGGTCTTGCTGAAGGGCTCAGACACAGGCAAGATCAAGCTGTCAATTTGCAGGAAAAGCAAAGAACAAAGACTACATGGAGCTTCCCCACACAGACACTGTCAACAAATCCTGACAGTCAGAAAACTGCAAGTCAAATGCCTCATGATTTTTTTTTAACATACATGACATGGCAAAGACAGCTTTATGTTATTAAAAAGAGATAGTAATTGCCTGTTGGTGAGTGGTGATGATAATCAAGTAGAGAGAGAAAATTAGTGATGATAAAAAACTAGGGAAAAACTGCCAGCCTTCTTCTCTGTGTGCAAGAGAAAATCAGTTCGTGCTGAAGCAACAAGACAAAAGGACACAGACACCTGGATGCTGATGTCACAGGTGTGTGGTATGCAAGGGACAGGTACATCCTCCTCCCCAGACCCAAGTGTAACTGCGTATTGGGAGCAGTGCAGTCTGTAGACAGGCCACTTCCCTAAATTGGCTTTCAGTTTAATTAGTGAGTATGACCGAGGCTGTGTCTGCATCTTCGTGAAAGCAGGCAGCTATTGCTGGACTAGTACCATTTGTTGTCAGTGGTCATGGTTGTGCTCAGACAAGCTGTGGTACCATAGTGCTGAGATAGGAGATGACGTTTCTACAGAGGCCTACATAACTCCAGAGGAAAGCTCCTTCCCAGAACAGGCTACAAAGCAGGTTACTTGGGAACCGTAACCTAAATCTGGCTGTTCATCTCTTTTGAAAGACTGCCTCATTCCCTCTGTGACAAGCCTTGCCTGCCTAGTCAGTGGCCTGCTAAATCCAGTTGCCACTTTTACCAATGTCTAATCAATAAATATGGAGGCTCTGCTTGCCTGACAGCCTTCTGTTCCCCAAGAACAACTGGACATTCTAGATCCTTATTACTTGGCATTCTGTCTTTTGTCTCTTTTGTCTCGCCATGAGCCATAACACCTGGAAGGAGATTGGGGTCCACTGTAGAGGTCCCTAATAATGGGCACCATGGAAGAAGTTGCTAACACTGGTGAAAGGGTGTGATGTTCAGGATGCTTCCATTTTCTCAGTAAAGTAAGTTGAAGGAGATAAATGGAATGTTATTCAAAGAAAATGGAAGAGAAAAATACGCTAGGGAAATACTGTCTGATTTAAATCATGCTTTATTTTTTGGTTAAATTTCTCTGACACAGATAATCCTGGGTATGTATAACCTGTAAGAGAACGATTCTATCAGCCTAAACTCCCCCAGGATCTCTCAGTCATTGTTTATTCACTGTGTGCTGGCTCCTATGTGTGCTGGACACCACAGATTATCACTGGCACCAAGTCATTCTATTTAATGTGTTACTCAGGACTGGCCAGGTGGTTCTGTTGTGGGTCAAATTAGCTGCACTGGATCAGTTCCCAGAATTCCTCTTCCTATGTGGCTATTGGGTGGTCTTAGCCACTGAGAATCATGAGATCGAGAAGGCAGAGATAAAGGAACTCTCAGCAGCTGAAAGGAGGTATCAGTACCATGGCACTCTTCCACCTCCTAGCTGATCAACTGGCTATGTCTTGGACTATATAAGTTTACAACTCCTTGGCAAAGCACATAGTGGTTGCCATTAGTCAGTCAAACTTGGTTTCAAGATTAGAGATGGTGAGAAATAGAGAGGGACTACAGCACGGCCTTAGGAGTTTCAGTTTATCCCTGCTCCCATTCATGTAGACAACTTTTCCTCCTGACTACTGGTCTAGCTGACCACAGCAACCACTCCAGAGGCTGAGGAACAGGCTGCTCCAGCAGCTGTTATGAAGTAGAAGACAGAGACCCTTTAATAACATTCTTATTCTACATTGCTCATAGTAGTTTTGGTTCCCTGATCAAACCAGACCGTAAGCAGGTGATGACCTGCTCTACTGGGTCATCTGTCGTTGTAGTGGCACTAGCTTTGCTGCCTGCCAGAAAAGCTGCCCCCACTGCAAACACCGAAGACTCTTTCCTTAGCCAGTAAAATATGAAGGACAGCTTTTCAGTCCTCCTACCCTGTAGCAGCAAGAGGCCAGGGCCTTTGTCCCTGAGGACATGTCTTTCCTCCAGTGAATCAAACTTGCAATTCCTAATATCAGAACAATGTGGTTGCCATGCTTGAACTGAGATGAAATGCTTTTTATAAGAGCTAATCAGATTCTACATTAATGAGAGAAATATGAAGCTAATCAACACCACAGAAGGTCTCTAGGCTCAGGCCTATTAAACTTCATAAAAAATTAATGACTGAAAGAGCAGACTCTTTTGTAAGGGGTCTCTCGTGGTTGGATAAGGGCCTGAAGTCCCATTCACCTCTCATTACATGGAATTAGCCTCACTTTCCAACCCAAAATATAATCCATCAAGTGGCATTTTCCACTGGGTGTTAGACAGCCAGTATTTGAAAACACTTGTAAAATATTTATTACTTTTTCTCTTTCCTTCCTTGGTCGCCTCCCCCTCTGTTCTCAGCCAGTCTCTTCTCACCTTGGTCACTATGGCTTTTCCCACTTTAATTAAAGAGATTTGTACTCTGAAAGCCCTCTGGGGAGGTCTTCAGTGGTTGCGGGCTCCTCTGGAGCTGCTTCACAGGAAGCCCTGGGCACCGACTCTGAGCATATTTACCATCTGCTTACTGTGGCCAAGCCATGAGGCAAGAATGGGGACAAACACATAGGAAAATAACCTTGTTCCTGCCCTTCTTGGAATTTGAGTGTGCTTTGCTTTGTGTGACTCTTAGCTGCAACTCTCTGACAGATTCAGAATAAAAGAAACAAATATCACACATTTCCCTTCAAAGCTGGTGGCCTCCACAGCAATATAATCCAAACACCCAGCTTCCTCTGCCCCAACTACACTCACCTGTGAGTTGCTTTAGCTTGCAGGAACTGAACTTTGCTACACTCACCTAAGAGGTAAGACAGGAGCCCTGGGCTCCGAGAAAGCAAATGGATGATGATGCAGTGGGATGAGGAGACTGGGTTCCCTGCGCATTCGAACCAGAAAATTGACTATTACAGCAATTTCTTTAAGTGTTGAAATATTTTCCATGTTTCAGGGGTTTCTGTAGAAATAGTGGAGTCATGGCAGGCCCCCTGCTCTAAGGGCTTCTGAGGCCATGCCACCCAGGGGACAGAGGACAGAGGACAGAGGACAGAGGCACAGGAAGCCACTTGGGATTCCTAGAGAGAAGAGGATGTGCCAGGGACGTATGGAGTGGGCAGAAAGGACAGGAAGTGAAAAGTGGAAACAATTCACCCACAACCTTGTTGGACGTTTTAGCAGGAAAGCCCATCCCAAGTGCTGTTTCCAAAAGCCTCAGCCTGTCTTCAGCCTGACTCCCCGCTCTCTGGCCTCCAGAACATACACACCAGAGCTGCCCATCACCCCGACCATGTGAAAATCGTGTTTCTTGTTCTGAAAACTCTAAACATAGACACAGCCCTAGGGATTCTTGTAATACAAGCTATTAGTAGATCCCTGCTGCATGATCCAGAAGAGGTGTGAAGGGGCGGGGGGCGAGGCTACAGAAGCTTTGTCGGGGTGTGTGTTTCCTGACTGCAGTGTTGGCTTCTGTTGCTGGCTGTCTGCTGACATGTGCAGAGGTCAGGTGCCAGGATAGCTCAACACATGAGTTCATGCTGTGGTGGTTCAGGAAGCGCTGCTATACATACACTAAAGTTTATGGAGTATCTTGTAGGCGCTCTGGGAATAAACTGAGTACAGCTGGCTGGAACGACAGTTGCTGACATTATATGCTTCAGTGTTCTCCTTGTCATGTGTGTAGCGTTAAAACCAAAGCTTATACATGAAGTACAAAAGCATCCTGTCTACCCAACGGCCATGACATGAAGCCCATAAACTTGACGGAGGGGATATGAGATCACCTTTGAGATGGTTCGCTTAAAACTCATCTAACAAAATTTTAAAATGTGATTGGCCTAAACAATATATCGTTTCCTTCATCACTGTTTACTTTTCATCAGTCCATGTTTGCAGCACGTAACATTAATGCTTGTGGCGGGGAGTGGACACGCACACGCACACGCGCACACGCACACGCACACGCGCACACGCACGCGCATGCGCACACGCACACGCACACACACAGTTCCTTTGACATCCCCTTTCCTCCCCTACTCTCTCTATATCTTGATCCTTTTCCATTTTAAGCTATAATCTACAGTACATGTGGAGTAGCAAGACTAGTGATGAACAGGATCCTAGAAATTAGGGCATTATGAAATCATGTATGAGGGGAGTGGAGTGAGCTATTGAACTGGCAGAGTTACTGGACCCACAAGTAAGTGGGAGATTTGGGAAGAAGGTGACAGACTTTACCACAAAAATTACAGAGACCTCTCTCCACCCCAGCAAAACACATTAACTGATGTATTTATGACCTTCTCCAAGCAAGGACAGCCTAAACTCTCTTCCCTCTATGTTTTTCTACAGGCAATAGTCTTGATAAAGCAATCTGCAGAATGCACACAGGCATATGCACACAAGGAACATGAAATGCCCTGCTCCATGCAATAGATTAACTCTGTGTTTGTGTTCTGTTCTCTGGCACAATCTCCAACCTGACGTCACCCTCTCAATGTATTTTCAAGAGGATGCAGCCATGTGTAAGTAGTATGTATAAACTTTACCCATCTTAGAGTGAGACCAGGTTACTTTTAAGTTTCTCTCCAAATTCTGATGACTTATCCAAACCATTTCGGTCACCTGAGATTCCTCTTTGTGGACTATTTGTTTTAATGACAGTGTTACACTTTTTTTATACTTACATATTTTAAAAATGCATAGGACTGATTTGATTTTTTTTTTTTTTTTTTTTTTGAGACAAAGTCTCACTATGCAGTTCAGGGTGGCCCTGAACTCACTTTTGTAGCCCAGGCTGGTCTCGAACTCACAGCGATCCTCCTGCCTCAGCCTCCCGAGTGCTGGGATGACAGGCGTGCACCACCACGCCCAACTGATTTGATTTTTAAGCAAGTTTTATCGAATATTTTTGAAGCAGCCACTGGGCAGCTGTGATTCTTCTCTACTGCTGCAACAATATCTGCGGGTGCCTCTCCCCTGGCAGTTGGGGCTGGCAACATTAGGGCCACTCTTACTTGAGTTGCAACTGATGGGGTCGTGTTGTCTTCAGGGTGAGGGAGGGAGAACTATGCCCTTCTATAACAGCACAGATGCTTCCCTTTACTCCTGTGGAGCTAAGATCAAACTACAGCTTTAATGAGATTCCTAAAGATGTGAGAACTGATAAAAGGAAAATCCTACAAAATAGGAAGAGTGCCTCTGTTGCTGCTGGGCTACTGGCTACTATACTTGAAGGACTTCAGAGTCCACTGACTCCTCAAGTTCCTGGAAGCTTTAAAGGGGCAGAGAGCCTCCCTCTTCCCTCAGCAATGGGAATTTCCTTGTCCCAAAATGACGGTCAGTGCTCCCTTCAGGGAAAATTGCAATCACCATTTATACATACAAGATCATTTTCTTACTAAAGATAAACTGCATTCACTGAGTAACAGTACATTTCTTAAAACCTATGCCTCTTGCCCCTTGTGCCTTATTAAGTATTCGTGCCCAGTCCAATCCAGAAAAGCAGAACTCCAGCCTACTCCTAAAGTCTTTATGTAAGCTGCTATCCTGAAGCATTATTTTGAATCTCTCACTTCCACGGCGTGTACAAAATGCCCTTCATTGCACTGAGTATTGTTTAACACATATCATCTCATTTTGTCTTCACAACCGTCATATGATCCAAATAGTTTGGATTCTCTTTTCATTAATTAGAATAAAAGTGTTTCAGTGATGAAATGACTTATCAAATGTCACACTTTTGAAAGCAGTATAATTATAAGACAAGCTCTGTCATTTTCTCTTTTCAAAGTTAAGCAATTGGCCTCAATAATATCTTAAAGTGTGTAGGTAGGAATCATTAGAAATCTACAAAAAATAAGTTTTTTCTCTTTCTCTCCTCTCTCTATATGTCAGTCCCTGTCTCATTTGTCTCTCACTTCCTCTTCTTCCCTCTGTTAAAGTAACAACAGATATGTCTCTGTATGAATATATATGAGCAATTTATAGCACCATAACAGCTATTCTGTAAGGATACCTAAAATTTAAATTCTTATTTATATGATCTCTTACTGAGTCAAAAATGGCTCTTGGATTCACTGGAACCAGTAGAATGCAGACCAACTACCATGGAACCAGTCAGGTAGGGAAACATGGGACCTTAATCAAGGAACTATCATCTGTGCCCCATGGTAGATTAGGAAGTCCACACTAGATCCTAGCCAAAGAGCCAAAATGCAGCAGGATCCAGGACGATAATGGCCTGCCTGCCTTCCTCTGCTATTTTTATAGAAAATACCTGTTGCATTTGCTCAAGTTTTGTCTTTCTATTGAATATAGGTTAGAGGTGGAGGCAGGGATCAAATAGCTTCTCTCTCTAGTGTTTAGATCGTTAGAGTGACCTGTATTCTCACTGACCCTAGACCTGGTATAGGTGATGAGATGCTGGAGCTCAAGCCTGAGACCAAGGTCATAAAGGAAGAACGTAGAAAGAGGGGTAGGAGAGTATTTTGTGTGGGGGAAGAACTTGAGTCCTTAGACGTTAGCCACTTCTAACATGACCTCCAATGACTGCCAGTGCCAATTCTAAGGGATGATAAGCTCAGTTTTGGTATTCTCACTGTCCTCTGCTTTTCAGGGCTTTGGGTGAAGTTTTCACATTAGAGCCTTGCTGCAACTTCAACACTGAGGAATGTCTTAAGGAATAGGAG
>PVJA010008805.1:0-31393 GCA_004027025.1 Myocastor coypus | reverse complement strand
TGTGCTCCATGGGACTGGTCTCTGCCTCCTCCTCCCCTCCTCTTTTTGTCCTGCTCTTTCTCTTCTTTCTTCTTTTCCTTAGCTGGAATATTGATGTACTGAAATTATTCATTTTGCCACACACAACCAGTAGTTTCTTGACCACCAAACCTAAGACAACCAACTCCACATAACTCCTATGAATTTCTGCCCTCTTTGAGTTTAAAATTAGCTTTAGAAATATTACTGAATGTCTTCCTTTGCTTTCTTATTTCTTCTCACTGTATAATGCAGCTCCTTCTATTTTTCATAAAAGACATCTTTTTTGGTAACTCCAGAAAGATAATCTGGTACATGATAGGATTCTTAATAAAGAATATATTGAATAATGAATGTTGAATAAGTTGAGCGAGAAAATTTTGGAGGAAAGTAGCACATTAAATCCACACCTCTCCTTTTGCCTTTTGCATTGATTTGGATTCTACCTGTCTGACCTGAAATAAAGTTTTAACCTTTACAGATAGAAAGTACATTTCAAGTAATTTGTGCTTCAAAGAATTATAAACTAGGGCAATTGTATATGACAAAAAAAATCTTTCTAACTAAATAACTTATTTATCTAGCAATTTTTAAAGCCAGATCTACTAGCTTTTAGATTTTTGTTCCAACAAGGCCTACGTAGCTTGAACTGAGAAGCAATCTGTTCTTGTGGTGCGTAATCACATCCCCAGGGTCAAACACGAAGAACAAAGACAAGATGTTGCAGTGTTTCTGATGAGAAGTGCTTAATCTTTGCATTATCTAGCTTTTAGATTTCCCTTTGGTTATTGTTGTGTAACTGTTGTTATTAAGGAAAACACTACTAGCAAAATGGCAACCTTCTCCGGATCCAGTTCTAATTAGTTTTCTCTTGGTTCTCTTTTCCTACCAAATGGTTTGAAATGTAAGGGTTGTGGAGCTCTCCTATTGGCCTGGTTTCTCATCCCTGCCCTGTACTCCCAGAATTCTCTGCTAGCCTTTTTGGCTTCATCCATCATGAGTCATACCAACAACTGATCATCAATAATATTATAAGGAGAAGCAGAATCACCCTTATGATGGATGACTCAATCTCTGCAAACTGAAGTCACTATTAGTCAACCCTCTGTAATTTTTCTGGTGACCCAAGAGGCTGCCAGGGCTGGAGGGTGGTTGGCACATTTCTCTGGTCCTCTGGGCATGATTTTCTGTCCTCATCTGAAGATCAATAGTTGACTTGCAGTGCATTCTGTCCTTTGGTTTCAATTTTCCATGCCATTTAGGCTTAATAATTATAATTTGCTGTGTTGAAAATAGTATAGCTTCTTCAGACTTGTGGCTACACATTTCCTGGCTATAGCACAGTGTCAACAAAACACCAGTAGACAAGATGCTGCGGTGTTGCTGATGAGAAATGCTTAATCTTTGCATCATCTAGTCTGGCTACTCTTGGAACAATCTCTTGGAGAAGTTCCACAGATATGACTCCAGCTCATTTCATATCTCAGTGAGCCAGGACACTGCAAGATGGATACACCATTTCATTCATTATTCTTCTTTAAGCATTAATTTCATTAGTTTCTAAACAGTAGAGGATAAAACATAGTCTTTGTTCCAACAAGGCTTACATAGCTTGAATTGAGAAGCAAACTGTTCTTGTGGTGCATAATCACATCCCCAGGCTCAAACATGGAAAAACAAAGGAAAGGAAGGAGTTGAGAAGATACAGTTGCAGATGTACACAGCTTCACTTAAGTCTCTGAAACAGGCTCTGCTTCCAGAGAATGCCTCTGTTGCTCCTAAGGTGACCTCAGATCTGAGTCCAGAAGTCTTTGGGAAATAGCTCCATTGCCCATTAAGGCACTCACCTTGACAGAGGTACTAGGGTGAGTTTTGGCCCTAGAACACAGCATTAGATACAGCTTTCTGCAGCTAGGTCACCTCTCAAATGAGAAGCTATTTGATGTTGTTGATCAAGTATCAGGAATTCAGAAATCACTATGTAATTCAGCACAGCTGAAATTTTTCCAATGATGTTGAAAAAGTCTATTGCTTATCTGCCACATCTCTAATCTGAGCACCACTGCAATGAGGGTGATAATTCATCTGCAGCATGGGTGCCAGTGGCCTCAACGAGGCTCCTACATCAAAAGCAGCAGCACTTACATCTAACTCCTGATATTCCTGAGAGTTACGGAGGAAGGGCATGGAAAACCACAATCTACCAAGCAGGCCAACCTTGGGGGTTCATGAAAGTAGGAAACAGACTTAGCAAACTTTAGCGGGTTATGAA
Source organism: Myocastor coypus (assembly GCA_004027025.1). Classification (NCBI taxonomy): domain Eukaryota; kingdom Metazoa; phylum Chordata; class Mammalia; order Rodentia; family Myocastoridae; genus Myocastor; species Myocastor coypus. Next base: position 29,103 of record PVJA010008805.1, on the reverse strand, counting down.
TGTGGTATTTGTTGTACAAGCATAGCATAGTAAATTAGTCATTTTCCTATCGCTAGGACTAAATATCTGGCTCTCTCAACATAAAAGCAGGATTTCCAGAGTATTCAGCCTATGATCAACAGTTGGCTCTTAGTCAGTACTAACCTGGTGGCAGGACTTGGCAGGGGAAAGCTGTCCAATGAGAGAGCAATGAGGGGCTGGGGACAAAAATACCCCCTCCCGGGTCACACCTCCGGTGACTTACTCCTCCAAACAGGCCCCTCCTCTCTACAGTTTAACTGTGAGCTCCTCAGTGGATGAATCTATTGAAGAATGAATCATCCCTACGATACAGTTACCCCCTGGAAGCCTGACATCTGAATAAATTAGAATCTGGGGGAACATTTTGGATCTAAAGCATAACATGAAGCAGTTCTCTAAGTTTGGAATCCTAAGCAAAACTTATGGGTTACAGTTTTGAAATTAGAGCTTTGAAATGTTTCAATTTCTATTTCTTGTATCCTAAAAAGATCTCAAGGCACAAGATTTATCTAAGAACTTCCAGCTACTTAGTAACACAGCTGGGACTCATATTTTTTAAGGCATATTGATTTTTTAAATTGTACTACAAATGCAATTGGGTTTAGTAAGTACTTACGAAAAGGCTAATATATGCCTAGTAAGGTAGATAGATGAAGTTTGTACCATGTTCATTATAGGAAAGCTGTTCATAATATCATTCTTAGGAGAAGACTTGGCACTCAAGAGCAATGAGGCTTGAAATTTGAAGAACTTTGCCTATATTATCGGAGCAATGAGGAATATCAAAGTTAGGGCTCAAACCTGCCCTACTTTGATTTGAAACCTAGTGTCATTTCACCAAGGTACACTAAGTGCAAAGAATCAAAATGCAATAAATTTTAGGCATTATCTTAGGCAACAAATCTTTCCCTGGTGTATTAGTCAGGGTTTTACTAGAGCAATGGATATAATAAAAGAAACAACTATAACACAAGATTTACAAATGTATAAGAAATTATAAAATTGGCTTAGGCAGAGTCAGATGAGGAAGCCTGCAGAAGGCCTCTGTACACCTGAGACTGAAGGATTCATTGCAAGGTCTGGAGCTCTCTGCAGTATTCCATGCAAGTCTCTATCAGTTGACTGATGGGTCTATGAGCTAAGGCTCAAGAATCCATGACATAAGGCTGAAAAATCTGTATCAGAAGGCTGAAGGATCCAAACCAGAAGTCAAAGAGTCTTCGCAGGAAGCCAGAAAATGAAGTCCAAGCTGACTGCGGAGACTGAAGTTCTTTAGAAGAAATGGAACGCTTCATCCTTCCCCAACACCTTGCCATGCCCTTTTTATGCTGAATCACTCTGGGCAGGCACTCCCCACCCTGCCAGATGGCTCCCCAAGGTGCAGGGCATGAAATTGCGAGCAGATCCAGCCAAGTTAACACAATGGGTCAACCGCTACACCAGATATGGGAGTTGACCTGGGGAAATCCATTTTCAGAATCTTGATTGTTCTCCAGGTTGGAATTCACTGAGGGAGAAAATAGTAGAAGAAGCACAACAGATATCTCTAGATGGACCGCCAAGGTTGTTTTTCTCTAACTATATACATTATACTTAGAAGAAATTACGTAACTTTTCTCTTATATACACAGTATGTGTTTTTTCTCTTCCAAAAGGTGCATTCTGCAGTACTTTCTGTGCAGGCCTTCCGTCCTGTCCCATCTCCCATGGATGCTGTGCTGTGCGAGGATCTGGGTAGGCCTGGGCTGCAGAACAGTGGCCAAGCAGATCAGGTGGTGCTGGACCTGACAGATGTGAGGACTTTCACGAGACAGATTGTCTCACTTCCCTGAGCCCTCCATTGTTCCATCTTTTCACAACCATGTGCCTGATGCAAAGAGCATCATAATTACATCAAAAAATAAGTGAAGGGGATTCCACAGAGATGAAGCAGCTTGACAAATCAGCAGATACCTCACACACAGTAGAACGCTTCGGCTATGTGGGCAGTGCTCTCTCACATGCGGTGTGCACATACACATCTGTATGAGCAGACAGACCGACAGCGTAATTAAAGCATGAAAACAACACTGACCCTGAGTCTGGAAAGAAACAATTACCTAGCTTAAAAAAAAAGAAGAAAAAAAGAAAAGAAATAGATGTTCCTTGTATTCCTTTCCATTTGACTTGTTTCTGGTTTCCATGGAAAACTACAATCTGGGGAGTGAGGGTTAATGTTCTCTTAGATTACACCATTCAGCTGAATTGAGCAAAAAAGTTTATATTCCACATTATATAATGGAAAGGTACTGCAATTTGTCTGAATAAGGACAGTAACAGCTACAGAACTGTTGCAAGTGAAACTAGGTACGCTGGGACTTCCACAGTCAGTAATGTGCCCACAAATCTCTTGAACATCTTGGGGAAACACACATTCAGATTCTAGTGGTGAGTCTGCTCCTCTAGCAAGGTCTGGGTGCTGCTGCAGAATCTGATCCATGAACCACGGTTGAAATAAAAAGAGAGCATGCCAGGCTCCCTGCAGGCCAACATGTGTTGTAAGATCTGAAGAGAAAAAGGCAGAACATCCTCGCTGACAGACCACTTTCGACATCTGCAGGGTGGTTAAGTAGAAATCCACCAAGTGGCTCGAAGCAGACCTTTTTCACAGACTGTTGAGGGGTTTGTTTGCTCTTGAGCTGTGTGCAAGCCATCTTAACAAAGCCATCTTAACAAGCCATCTTAACAAAGGGGCCCCTAGGAGGATACCCCAGCTCTGTCCTTCCTCAGGGAACACAGATGTAGCTAAAGCCAGCTTGTGCTTCACTGCCCATCACTGACAGGGCTGAGGACTTGTCACTGCCCAGAGTGACAACTGATCAGTCCCTACACTCAACCATGCTATGAACAATCCGATTAAATGTATGTACTCCTTCACTCCATAAAGGGGTGTCCTGACATCACAGGAAAATTGAGGGTAAAGAGGTCACTGCCATTATATCTAAGGCCCTAAACTTGTCCTCGATGCTGTTTGACATTCTCCCAGATACATTTTTAAATCTGCAACAGGAGTGAAGAGCTGTAATTGGTTTGAGGTACCCAGAGACTTCTGGGCAGGCAGGAGCTAAGCCTTATGCTTGTAAATTGCCAGCTTCAAAAGTATAGAGAATGAAAAATGGAGCTTCTCCACTAACAGAGGAACCAACTTCTGCTGCTCAGGGAGACTTAGAACACCAAATCTAGGGAACCCCTGGGAACAAGGTAAACACTGTCTTTCTTCTGTATGAACCAAGTCCACACCCTGAGCAGTTAGTTCACCTCTTGCAGCTTCTTCAGGGTCACCTTCCTGAAGAAGGGGTGGATCTGCCCTCCCCCGCTGCCTTAGTTCTTCCTTCCATCAGCTGTGCCTCTGAGGAGCCAGGAGCTCAGCTCTGCTCAACTCTGCAGCCTGGAAATCCATGCTGGACGTGCTGTGCGCAGTTCCACATGGTGAGAAGTCACCTCCTCTTCCCCAGTGCAGTCCTCACCCACAAGTGAGTCATGGCCGCTTTTCTTAGGGTCCCTTTGTCTGGTAGCAGAGGACACCTTTTCTGGAACCTGACTCCAAGATATTCAGAACTCTCCAAAGTATTATTCTTTCTAATGTTACACATAGAAATCCCTGAAATCCCACAAAACTGTTTCCGAAAGCCTGAACAATCCTAGTCCTCTGATTTCTTCCATGATCTACTTTTGCTTGAAATGCTAGTTGTGGTCAGCTCTTAACCAGTTGTTCTCTGTGGTCCTCCACCTCTGGTTTCCTTCTCTCTGTTCCTCATAGGAGCACACACACACACACACACACACACACACACACACACACACACACACACCATACCACACCACACCATCTCTCATCTTTTCCCTTCCTTCCTGTTGTAGAAGACAAAGACACCATATCATAAAGATTCCATGAATGAGTTGAACTTACCATGAGAAGATGATGTGTGCCAGCTGGAGCTCAGGAGGTGTGGGATGCATACAGTCAATAAAGTACTTTCTATTAACCACCTTTGGTTTTGATCCTCCAATTAGAAAGTCTCAATTCCTCTTCTGCATGCAACAAGGGCCCAGCTTTTGGTATTTCAAAAAAGTGCTGAGGGTATTTATCAAAACTCATAGCTGCTCAGTATCTCCATCATTCCCCATTATTCACTACCTACCTCCTTATTCTAATCTTTCTTAGTCCATTCCTGGCTCATGCACACATATTCACTTTCTCCTGGAATAAGAGCCAAGTCCATGTCAAGGCCACTACAAGCCATATAAATGAATTGCAGAAAAATTTCCTTTATTGTCCTTCATGATGCACGAATTAAGGTACTTGTACAAACTACTAGGTTAATCCTGTTCTGCATCCTGTGTTATTCTTAGAATATATATCCTATTCCAAATTTTTAGACACAACATGATCCCCTACAAATGGACTGTAAATGATGGTTACCTTCAAGTTCTCTAGCTGCCACAGGCCTAACTAACCATTAGGATTGTTCAGGGACTCACAGGAGTTTCTGCACAAGCCTCATTTGGTCTCCAGTGACATGAACCAGAGAAGTCATGCATACTTAACATGTGCTTTTACACTTACAAACTCGGGCAACTTTCCGCCACAGCACAGCATCATTTCTACAAGTGCCTGCTTACTCTTGCTGATGTGTTCCCAGAAGCAGGTATATTCTTAAATTTAGTTCTGTGATTCAGATGTTCTACTGCCTCTTACTAAGAGCTGCTGGAGAAAAGGTAGAATAGGTCCAAGGGAAAGATCTTCAAGAATAATGCTTTGAAAGATAATGCAAGTGAGATAGAGAGAAAGAGAGAGAGAGAGAGAGAGAGAGAGAGAGAGAGAGAGAGAGAGAGAGATCATAAGCAGCCAATTCTTTGTAGTTGATGTCCTTGCCATCGTATTTCCAAATAGTCTAGAATTTCTATGAGGATGCCATCAGCGATTTGGACTCGTATTCAAGAGAACAGACCTATGCTGCCCTGCATCCATGGAGAAAATGATCATAAAACCCATTAGATGGTTTGCTTCTATTTCCCCTCCTCTTGAGAAAGCCCATTCCTTTTGCTGCATGCTACAGAGCCCCAGTTGCTGGTATTAAAGGAAAGGAACAGAGAGAAGAAAATGGAAATGCTTACTGCATGATTAACACAGACCAGAACTCTACCCAGAAAGCTGTGCAAAGAACTAGCACCACCCCCACTTTTAGTAGAATGAGATATGTTTTATGTGTGTCGGTTGCATACCTCAAGCTTGCTGAGTACATGTCCAAAGTAATGATCAAAGCTGCCTTGTTTCAAAGTCAACTGTCTTCTTTCTTGCAAAGGCAACTGGTAGTGTTTACTGATTTGAGCCAGGCAGTTACAGCATCCTAGGGTGGTGAGGAAGTGTTGAGAAGAGAGTTCCCCCAATAGAAGAACACACTCCTAAGTAGTTATCCAAGAAGAGTGAGTCTTACAGGAGTCAGGACAAAGGAGCCCAGAGAGCCAGAGATCAAGGCAGTATGCAGGAATAAACTGCTACCAACTGCTACCAGCAGCTACAAAATCTGCATTCTAAGAGGCTGGAGTAGAAGAACTACAAGTTTGAGCCCAGCCTGGCTAACTAAGAGATGCCCTGTCTTGAAACAAAACAAAACAAAAAAATAATAATAAGGGTGGAGGTTGTAGCTCAGTGTTAAGGTCCTGTGTTTAATCTGTAGTATCACAAAATAAGAATGTATCTGGGGTATAAATATTCCAATAGGATAAGTGAAATTAATATAGTTTGTGTTTTCCACAATAGTTCTACAAAACACTATACATGGTTTCAGGGTAAATCCTGAGAGGATTTGCAGATTTGTATCTTGTCAGATATAAAGTCAGATTTTTGTATACAGTCCTTGCTTTAACTTGGTCTTAACCATCCAGCACAGGGTATACCACAGAGTATAAGAAATAACTCCATATTAATATGTTGAGCTGTAAAAAGTTCAAGTCAACAGCTTCCAACATTGCCAGTTCTGCTGATAACTCACTACTATTATGGACTATTGGATTATACATAATCACTTTCCTTAGTTCAGTGGGAAGAAATACTTGTACTGAGAGTGTTTAGAAAAGTCCTCATGTCTGCATCTTGTACTCTGAACAACTACAGTGAAGACAACAATATGCATTGTAAAAAAAATATAAAAGAGCTGTACTGTGTCAAAATGAAAATGTAAGTATGTCACAAAAATATCATCATATTTGCCATGGTACAATAAGATGTATGGCTTTGATTTTAATTTTTTGTACAAAATGATGTAACTGCCATCTGTTAATATTCTAAAAATAAAAATTAAATTCCAAAAATAAAATAAAATATAAAAATATGTATGTGGTTGATGGTAGACATAGCAAATGAGAATCAGCCAAAGTATGCCAAACATGATCATTTTAATACTAAGAGGTGTCATAAGAGTTTTATGCTAATTACCACACATTACTTGATTTAATCATAAGAGTTGATCCTTTTGTTTACAGATAAGGAAACAGGCAAAGGAAGTCAGTTTCCCTTTTGCCATAGGTGACTCTGCAGCAAGCAAACATTCAAACCAGGGCATCCTCAGGATCCTCAGTCTTCTGTGGTCCTGGAGTGGACAGCCAAGAGCACTTCCTTTGCTTTTTAAACTCCAGTCCTTTGGTGTGGACTTAGAAACTGGTGGAGGATATCCATGAATGCCATGGAACGTAAAATGTCATTTTCCTTGGTGTGATCTTTCAAATATCTCCAGAGCTTGAAAATACCAGAAGAAAAGCTCAAGCAGTTGGGATAGACCTTCCAATACTCAAGAAGGACCAGAAGCCAGAGCACATCCCATTCCTACCCCACAGGAAGAAGTAGGAGTGCTCTAAAGCAGAGACACCTTAGCTCCCTTTCACATTGATGGAAAGATGCCAATTAGCCTGGGACTGACATGTTACAGACAGAAGGCTCTGAAAATGTCACTAATGCAGGCAGGCAGGGGGCAGAGAGCAAGGGAGGGAGCTGATTGTTCAAATTCCATAGTTAATTACGTGGCATTTGGAGCTGTGTGATGTGAAGTTTCCACTCAGCTCAAACATTTGGAGGAGATGTTTTTGCTTAGAATTTGTAGAATGTAAGGATCAGACACTATAACCACATCCAGTCCAAGTCCCCCAATGAATAGGGAAGGAAGTGTTGATCCAAAGAGGACACAGGGCAAGCCTAAGGCCATGTAGCTGGGTACCTGGCAAGCCAGGCCAAACCACAGGTGCTTCCTTTCAGTAGCATGTCCTTTTTACTCTACTCATATCCAGCCCCTGCACAAGCCCAGCCACCAAAGAGTAGGGCAGTTTCTTTCAATCAGCATGGAGCAGAGAGGTCAAAAGCATAAAAACAGTATCCCGCACAATTTTTTTTTTTTTTTTGTCTTTTTGAGACAGGGTCTCACTATGCAGTTGAGGTTGACCTTGAGCTCACTTTTTTGTAGCCCAGGCTGGTCTCGAACTCACACCAATCCTCCTGCCTCAGCCTCCCAAGTGCTGGGATTACAGGCGTGAGCCACCACGCCCGGCTCCGCACAATTATTTTGATGATGAAAAATTTCCAAACAACAGGGGCATGGATCCATCTGTTCAGCTATCATTTGAAGAAAAGCTGTTAATTGGATTCTCTACCTTGATGTTTCTCAGACACGAAGACTGTTAACATTCTAAGACTACCTAGTTAAAAGCAGCATTTAGGGATTATGAAACTCAACCTCTTCTGCACATCCTGACACAAACAGGGAAGACACCCTAATCCAATAGAGACAGTTTTTGTCCACTAAAATCCTGTCTGCATCGGCCTATTGCACTTGCACAAGACACCGTTCTGTCTTATACCTGACCAATTCAATGTGGCTTTTTTATGAAGGTAAGCCAACATCCTGAGGCCAAACTTAGTTTACAAATCACTAGTTGCACTGACTAATCCTTGTCTTACTAGGCAGCCTCTGGTAACTCCTGAGTGTCTTTGGTGTGCTCTGAACATGCATTCAAATGAGACACTGAGTTATTACCAAGACCTTTTCTTTCATTTCTCCTTATTGTCCTTGTACAGTGTTGGGAGAACTACCAACATAAAAGAAATTTCAAGGGAGTAGTTCTTACTTTTCCAAACAGAAACATAAGGGGAGAAAAGTCTAACAAGAGACACATCTCTGCTTGTCACTTCCCACCTTTCACAGTGTTTTCCAAGAGGAAAACTCAGGTGATATTATGAAGAAAAATATCCCCCAAAGACCAGTGACCATAGTGGTATTTGGCTTTCTCTATCCTCTGAAGTCTTTCCTAGGGCTGACTATGGCCAACTTATCAGGATTTGCAGTAAGGGTTATTACTCATAGCTTGCTCATGGTCTTTTACTATAGGGTGAGTCTCAACGATTGAACAAGGGATAGAAAAATGAGAGCTAGAGGATAGAAAACAAACTAAGATGCCAGACAAGGAAACAGGGATCAGAGGGGCACTGAGCATTCTAGCTTTTAATCCTTGTCCCAGTCTGAGCCTGCAGACAAATTGTATTTTTTTTTTTGTTTCTGTGTATTCAGACCAAAATGAGTTTCTTCACTGTGTTTTGCTTGGGGGTTGGGGGTAAGGCTACAGAAAGATCTAAAGGAAAGCTGGAAAAATGCCACTGTGTCCTCTGTTTCCACAGTTCCGTCCTCAGTTCTGCCTCAAGATGAATAGCCTGAAGAATATACAAAGAGATTCTAAGCCCATGCATCTCACGCCAACTTTTGAAAAGGCCAACAAAACTATGTCTGGGTCACCCTCGGGTCACGCTTTCTGATCCAGTGAGTTAAGTACTTCATAGGAGAATGAAATGTGGCTAATAATAAAGGATACATTGAATTATTCATGAAGTATGTCTCTTGGAGATGGAAATGGACACAGAACAGGCAGACTTGGAACCATGTTGGTAGAGAGTCCCACTGGGAACCAGACCTACATGTGTAAATATCATATAGTCTCCCTAATGTAAGAACTCTAAAGAAGAAATAAAAATTGAAGGGCATAACACAGCTGAATGTGTTATGGATTAAGCAATGAAGTTACTGGAAGCAGAAAAAAGAGGAAACATAGCAGAAGCAAAATCATGCACTTATGTACACAGGATGAATCAGATATTGGTCCTAAGAACCTTGAAAAGGTTTTTCACATTGATGATGGCAACGTGCAACACTAAAACTATGCTTTGAATGCCTGTCATTCTGGTCTTTTAGATATGTACTGCTTCTAATGTAAACTCAGTTACTGCTATACTTTCTCTTAAGTAAATGGTTGGGTAATAAAAAAAAAATATCATTAATTGAAAATAAGATACTAGGCAAAATGCCATAGACTTGACAGGCTACAATTTTGTACATCCTTGGATTTCTAAATGTCTGCCTAAAAATATGTAACTGCTTTTATCACATTCTATAGAGATTTATTAGAATATAAATGATTGACAGAAAATACCAATTTCAAGCTAAGTCTAAGATGTTTGATATTCAGAAAGACAGAGATGTTAAGTTCAATTACCTATGTTATACAGAAATAGTATCATGAAGCTTCTCTGCTGGAAAGTTGAGAATGTAAGTTAACAGACCACAAATTGGAGAAAAAGAAGGGCTATGAGGACAGCCAAAATTTTGGCTCTAGCCCTTCAAGGTCAGTGAGGACTCAGGACATAAGAGAACCTGTGCTGTAACATTCTATAACTCAGTAGTGTCCCAAATTTTCTGGTCAAGGAGATTATGGGACCTCAGAGGAAAAGGATAAATGAAATATAGTGTACCTAAAGAGAGTCACTTAGAGAAAAAAAATCCTCTCAGGCTTTCACAGAGAGCAAGCTGGTCAAGCAATGGCCATGACTCATCCTGAAGGCTGATACTGACAACAGTTCTACAAAGCTCTAACATGGTTCCAAAGTTAGTCCTGAGGGTATTTGACCTTGGAAGATACAAAAGATGAATGTTTTGTTATACAGGTCTTGCTTTAACTTGCTCTTGATCATCCAGGGAAAAAGCTTAATTACAAGGCATAAAAACGCAGAGCTAGATTAGTATGATGAGCTGTAAGAGGCTTAAATCAACAGCCTCCAACATTGCGAGTTTCACCAGTAACCCACTGCAGTTATGGGTTTGACTATGTATACGCATTGGACAATGTATACAACTACTTCCTCTCAGTTCAAAGAGAAGATACTTTTTCTTTTTCTTTTTTTTCTTTCATTACCAATATCGATTAGAAAGTTTATCATGTCCACACCCTGTGCTCTGGATAACAATTATGAGGACAACAACGTGCAATGTGTCAATTACTGCGAATGCACTATTAATGTGTATTGAAACTATCACATTGTTGTTTCTTACTTAAAAGTAATTAAAACAAAAAGAGTCCCACTGGGCACCACCAGGATGGATGCCTATATTTCTAGAGATCCATGGAGAACAAAGACACAGTCCAAGCAGCAAATATTTGGTTGTGATGGACAGAAGGCATAAGAGAGCTTTACTCAGTATCAATCTCATCTAATGGACAAAGAAATGAAAGGAAAGACCTACTTCAAGCCCCAGATACATTTCCTAGAGTTTATTGACTTGTTACTAATAAACAAGTTTATTAAAAAACATCACTGGAAGGTGAGAAGTACGCACAAAGAGACGCATACACACGCTATTTCTAGAATAATCCCCTTAGCATAGATCAGACACCCAAGTGGCTGCTGCTCTCCTCTGCTGCTTCCTGTTATTTCTCCTGTGAAACATGTTCAGCCCATGGAACTGAAACACAAGCCACAGTTTGCAGAGATGCACCCACACTCCTGGAACATCACATCTTGTACTCCGAACCTCGTCACAGAGGAAAGCTATATTGACTCAATATAAACTCAACTCTTGTTTTTAACATCAGCTCATTTTGGTCCATATATTTTGTAAAACTACAGAATAATAATCCTCCTTACTATAAACCATTACACATTTAGTTATCCCTTAGAGCACTGACAAAGCAGCTCTGAGATGGATGGATTGTAACCATTTCCTGCCAAGATCTCTGTTGGGCTAACCCCAGCCCTCCTCCTGTCTGCCACAATCTTTCCCTCACTGCTCCTCTGGAGGCACTCATGGTCCCTGAGAGTGCATGGTTCTCCTGCCACAGTAGCTGTTGACCCAGACGCTGACTGCTGACCAGTGCAGTCCTAGCACTGTTGGCCTCTGACTGCTGCTCAGAAACGGAGTGATGCTTGATTTGGAGACCAAAGGTCCCAAGCTATTCCTGTTTCCTTCTTGTGCCTTCTCTCAGGGTGTCCAGCAGCTGTCCTATGTCTCAGCAAGAGAAATCCCAGGCTTGGTTTACTTCAAACTGAAAAAGGTCTGCCAATGATGAGTTGGTTTGAAGTCAAGATCATACCACCTGCCTCATTTTATGGTCAACTTACACATTGTCTATTTCATTTTGATTCCATCTTTTTTTCTTTTCTCCTCTTCCTTTTTTTCTATTCCCCTCTCTCCTCTTTTTTCTTTCTGTCTCTGTCTCTGTCTCTCTGTCTCTGTCTCTGTCTCTGTCTCTGTCTCTGTCTCTCTCTCTCTCTCTCTCTCTCTCTCTCTGCCAGGAAGGATTGATATTTTTAGTAGAAAAAGAAACACACTCTTTGATGCTTCTCAGTTCTGACAGAAGCACCACCTGTGGACTGGCCCTGTGATTGTCTGAGCTCAGGTACATTTACAAGACAGCTGGACACACAGACCTGACCCTTCAATGCTCTTGGAGGCTACTGCTTATCTTGGACAACACCTGAAAACTCAGATTTGCAGCGTTGATTGCCCAGCTCATCGCCAGTGATTGTAGGTCAGTCTACTTATTCACCTGCGTAAGGGGCAAGGGCACACTTCTTTTGAAAGAAAGTTTCATTGTTTTATCTTCATAATATAGGCTACTAGATACTTAGAAAATAAATGTATTAGTGTTTGTATGAAAAGAATATAAACTAAACAGCACTTATGTAAAAGAAAAGAATAAAAATCCTGTCCTTGGAATATCACCAGTGTAATAACCTTCCAGACTTTTTTTAACGTGTATCTGTATACAGAGTTAGTTTTTACATAAAAGTATATTGATCTGCACATGAGACTTAATCATAAGCACACACATGATAAAGACAAAAGGAGTTAAACAAATACTTAACTCCCTAAGTACCTCGATTTGGTCTTATCGCTACTGATATAAATAAGGCCTTAAATGGCACCGTGTTTACACTTAGTGCTACTCTTAGCTGAGTTATCCCGCCTGATTTTTACACTAGACCTATGGGGTAGACCTGATATGGGCCAAGGTGCTCACTCCAGCCACAGCCACAGGACACTGAGGCTGGAGAGAAGCTGTTGATGCTTCAGATGGAAAGGTGAGCGCCACAGCCAGTACAAGGTCAGATCCTGGAGAAACAGACTGAGGTCCCGGGAGCCCCCACACAGGGCTCTGTGTCACCATGCCCACTTTCTCTGTCCAGAAGCTGCAGTCTGTGGAGTGAGCCCCCTCAGAGTCAACGCTGGATTGCTCTGAATGGGAGACATCAGCTCTGCAGAGCCCACCCATCAGTCTCTACACCCTCAGCTGCAACCCCTTAGTTTAGCATAAGAAGCACCTCACCAGTGGGCTATCTGTCTACACTGGCCAGTCAGGGCAGATGGCCTCTCTGAGCAAGAGCTATTAAAAGCCCGTTTTTAACAGTTAGTATGCAGAACACCAAATGAAAAGAAAGGTCATCCCTTATGCAGTTACCATTCCACACTGTCTTCTCCCCACACCTTGTGACACAGTAGCCCACCCTCCCTTGCCAACTCCCATCAGAGCACAGAGGCTCCCTGTGGCCCTGACTGCTGCCACCTCCCTTGGCTTGTGCCCTGGACTGACCCCACATTCTGCTCCCCAGCTTTTCCTCCAGGTAGGGAAAGCTCCAATCATTCCCTGTCCACTCACCAAGCAACCACCAGGCGCATGCCTGCTTCCTTCACTCCAGCCTGGTGGCTTCCATTGGGTCCAGAGCCTTCTGAAGCCATTGCTAATGGATGCACACTGTCCGGGCTTGCTCTGGTACATAGCTCAGATCATGGACCTGGCGATTTAGACCAAGTGGCTACCATTAGTTTCAGCTCTGGCTCTTGGAATAGGTAAGTGCCACATTTCAGGGCTCTGAATTCACTGTTATCTTTGCTTTTCATGATGCCTTCAGGTCCGTATGCAAATGACACCCTCTGACACTTCTCCTGGATCCCTACTAATAGTGCAGTATCTTTTCACGAATGGTATCTCTTTTCCTTGCTTATTTTTCCCTATACTTATCATCAACTTGCACACCTTCAAAGTTTTATATTAATTGATTTTATGTGTTGTCAATTAAAATTCATTCATTTACAAGCTCTAGGAAGGCAGAGATTTTTGTACAAATTGTGTGTAATGCCTCCAGCTTCTACAAGACAGCCCAACACAGGCTAGGTGATGGATCTGCATTTACAAAAACTGATACGTGTATAATTCTCAACTCTGATGTATATAAAACATCTGAGAAGTTTGGAAGAGATCTTGACCCCCCACTTGCAAGAGATGCTAACTTAGCCTAACGTGAGACCCACTATTACAAAAAGAAAAAACAATACCTCACTGGGTACATCTAATGTATGACAAGATCAGGACCTGTCAACTTAAACTCTTATAGTACTTAAAGCTGTCTCCATTTCTGGCAGCAAATTCGGACCATCATCCCCATTTATCAATAGCTGAGCTCTATTTTCTGACTTTGTTTCATGTCTGTCCTGATAAGAGCCCACAAAAAAACATCTGGAGAAAGAAGGCATTTTATTTCAAGAGTAATACATCCACATGATATCATGGAACAAGATAAAATCACAGAAAAAAGTGAAAATTGTCTACACATCCTGGAAAATACTAAGAAGGATTCACACTAATGCGGGGGGGGGGGGGGTATTGGGAAACCCAAAGAGAAAAAGTAAATTTCTCCAGGGTTCAGAATGTTCCATCTCTCTGAAGCTCTACACAAAGATATTTAGATCCATTAAAAAAAATAACGAAGCCCTATCTGTAGGCTGGGTAAACAAATGGAACTCAGAAGCCCTTGTATCTGGGATGCAGGCCTCCTACGGTCCCCCTAGAGTACCCTCCTGGCTGTCATAATTGATGCAAAACTCATTAAGCCGTAATTGTCGTGCAGCCTGTGCTCAAGAAGGTACTTGAATGCGCACCGAGAAGTCATTCTCCTCCCCACCAGTGCTCCCCTCTGGATGTAGAAAATCATCTCTTGGCTGCCCCATGCTGCGCTGGATCCGTGAGCTCAGACCGGGGTTCTCACCGCCAAATTGCAGCATCCTTCTCTCCTTCATCGCTCATTTGCTTTCAGAGATCTGACAATGTCATCAGAGCAATTTCATTCTTGGCACATTTTAGAGACAAAAGAGGACACAGGGGATTCTACCAAGGTAGTAATTTTCTAGGTAATCATCCTAATGTCTTTATCCTGAGTGCATTTGTACTACTAAGCTAATTAGGGGAGTTAATTTTCACACATGGCACCAAAGTGCCCATTTGCCGGTAACACCGCCTGATGCCAAGGCCTGGCTCAAGGTAACCAGAGAAGCTAAGCTGATGTTCTCTATCCATTACTGTTGCCCAGCTTGGATCAGAAAGAACCACATCTGCCAGCATGGCAGATGTGACCAAGACGGAGTTTTCTAAAGGTTGTGCAAGAGAGATCTTAACCCCGCTGCCAGTCACTGATCAGCGCTCTAGATGTTTTCTCTCCACAACTCAGCTATGCTACTCCAGAAGGAGCAGGAAGTGGTTGATGCAGGTGTGATTCCTACGCAGGAGATCTGCACTCTGCGAAAACAAGTCGCTGTGGTCCTGGGTGCCTCGTTTCTCGCTGAGCTTTCTCTCTCAAACACTCTTGAGCCTAGGCAGTGGGAGCAACACATGACAGCAAAAGAAAACCCTGAGAACTCAAGCTTTCATGCCTGCAACCGGGTGACTGGAATAGGACCAGAGGGTAACACAGCTCTCTCTCCCCTCCGGGAGAAATTACATTTCTGTGTGGAGCTGGAGAAGAAAGTGATAAATGGGAAAAACCTTCTGCACTGTGAGTGGACTGGGGGCACAGCCAAGCTGTCAGGAGGGAGGTGAAGGACTCCCACGAGGAGGCAGATGCCTATCCTCAGGGACACTGAGAAGCCACTAGCCGCACACACCATAGGGCAGACCAGGAGCTGGAGTTCACACCAAACGCTCAACATTTCTTTGAGAATTCCCTGTGGATCTTCTGATCCATCCTACTCTGAAAAGAAATCAAGTGTAGTGGAGAAGGAACAGCTGAATTTCTATCTTGATCCCTAATGAGCTCTCCCACCTTATGTAAATTGCCAACCTACTGAGCCACTTTATTTTGGGCTGATGGGCACATTGCATCAGACAGTTTATTTGGAGCACTGTGCACATAGTAGGCATTAATAAACCCCACTTCCTCCATTCTGCTGCATCTGGAATAAAAAAAAAAAAAAGTGTATCTCTTCACAAAGGGAATGGTATATGTCTTCAGCCTAAATAAATTATTAGAATGAAGAATTTCTAGCCTCGCCCTCAATTCTGATAGGCTTCTTGTCATGAGATACATTTTCTTGTGTGTGTGGTCTATGTCACTTAACCATGGTCTCAAGGTGTACCCCCTTGCTATAATACCTCTGCTATGCATAAAAACACACATTTTCTTTATCCATTCTTCTGTTGATGGGCACATAAGCTGTTTCTAGGATTTAGCTATTACGAATTGTACCATTTTAAGCACTGATGGATGTGCATGGATCATGCTGACTTGCATGGTATTTCTTATAAGGACCCCAGAATATACATAAAAAGCAAAATAAAGGGTGGATAACAGGAAGTAGGATGACCTTTTTCAAATGGAAGGGGAATGAGATCAATGAAGAAAATTGATTTTTAAAGCTAATCAAAGAAAATATAGACACGGAGCTTTTTGAAATAGGAAGGGGCTTAGCAGTTGAAGGGAGCAGGGAGGGATGGAAGAGGAAGGGACAAAAAGAATGAGATGTGTTATGAGCATGTACACGCTCCCATGTCAGATGGGGTCACCATGTACTGATAAAAGACAAAGTACCTTGCCCCAACTAAAAATTTGTTTCGACTTTGAGATCCAAAAAAGAACAAGCTGGCTAAGTCCGTTGCAAATTAGCATCTACTGGTGACAGAGAGCTAGCACGATACATGTTCCCAAATCCACCAAAAAATCAGCAAAGGAGAATATCCCATGACATCCTCATGCGGGAGAAAGCGTGTGCCCCAGAACATAGCCTGGCAACTGTCTGAAAGTATGTGGAGGGCAGCAGGAGGCCTGCCTGGCAGACGAGTCGGAACCAGCTGTGTCTTGGCAGACATTGGCTTCCCAAACACTCCCACACTGTGAAATATTTCACACTGAAGATCCCCAGAGCCCTGGCAACCAAACTCAAAGCGTTCAGTGGCTACAAAGTGCTACTTTCCTACCACATTGCTGGAGCCTCATCGACTTCAAAGATAGACAGAAAAGAGCTGGGCGTGGTGGCTCATGCCTGTAATCCCAGCACTTGGGAGGCTGAGACAAGAGGATGGATGGCTGTGAGTTCGAGACCATCCTGGGCTACCAAAGTGAGTTCAAGGCCAGCATGAACTGTGCATCGAGACCCTGTCTAAAAAAGACAAAAAAAAAAAGATACACAGAAAAGGATCACATACAATAACAACCCTGGAAATACTGTTCTTAAACAGTGTGTTCTTAGCACACACACCTCTAATTCTGGTGCTTGAGAGACTGAGGCTGGAGGATCCCTATGAATTCAGCCTGAGCCACAGAGTACGTTCAAGTCCAGCCTGAACTATAGAAACAGACTGCATCTCAAAAATAAAAACATAAATAAATAAATAAGTAAAATTGCTATTTTTATATCTGATCATATAATAAACTTTATATTTTTCTTTTTTTAATGTATTGGTATAGGTTCTCACTGTGCAGCTGGCACTCGCAGTGATCCTCCTGTTTTCAGCCTCCCCAGTGCTGGGATTATAGGCATGCACCACCGTGCCCAATCTGGGTGACCCACTCAGTGTATCCAGGGGTGGGACTAGTGCAGCATACAGTACTGGGGATCAAACCCCAGTCCGCGTATTTGCCTAAGCAGGTGCTTAGTCCACTGAGTTATCTTGCCAACCTTTTTTATACGATAAACTTTGGAAAGGGAAGAAACAGAGGCAGGACTCATAAAGGGGACTTGTTTGTGTCAAATACCTTTGAAAGGATTCTAAGCAAGGTAGAAAAATATTTGTTTACTTGCTTGATGTTATGTGGTTTTGTTTATTTTTGCTTTACTTCTACTTTCTGACCAGTAGTTATTGTTTTCTCCTTGGAGAAGCAGAGCTACAGAAAATAAACCCATACTTTGGACACTTTACAAAGAAGGTTTTACAGGTTTCTGGAAGCTCTTGGCACAAAAACAAGTCCGTGTCACTCCAGGGGAGCCCGTGTTTTTGTTTTTGTTTTATTTTGAGTTATGCTTCTCCATTTCTGTCTCTGTCTGTCTCTTTCTCTCCTCTCTCCCCTCTTCCTAATTTTTAAATTACTATATTTCTGTAAAAACACAAGGAATATTTTAAACAAGGAAATGCAAAGAAGACCTATTCTAGTCTTCAGTCTTGTTGGTCCATGTTTGTAAGCAATGGCGCGCCCGTCCCTTCTGCAGAGCTGGCACCGAGGCACACACAGCTGAGTCCCTTTTCCCTTCCCAGTCCTTTCTCTCAGTTTCCCTTCATCTCTTGATCCCTTCATGCTTGAGAAAGATTTGTCTCTCTGCTTCCTATTATCTAACCTTTATTTTATTCCTTATTTGTAATTTGGGTTTTTCTTACAAGAGAAACCATGTGATATTTAAATTTGTGTGTATTTCACTTAACATGGTCTTAAGATGCAACCATTGTGGTACAAATGACTCCAGTTTATCTTTATTTATGGCTGAGTAGCCCCGCACTGTCATCTAGTCAACATCTATGACAATGTCTGTTCAACTTTAGACATTCTTCTTCTCATTACCCAACTGGAGTTTCCAAGAGAATTTCATGTTCTTGATCCCTGGGTAAATTGGAGGAAGGACATCCAGCAGGCAGGCAGCACAGACCACAAAGGCAATGGCCGTTTTGCCTTTTTGCCTTGGCAGAGGATGTGGCCCAGCTTTTTGATGGGATTATTACTGAAAACGTAATAACCCTGGAGAAGAACTTTGTAACAGCATTGCTTATGGAATAGAGAGTTAACACGCAAATCTTAGAGCACACAGAGTTCCAATTAAGTACACCTGCTTGATCCTTGGAAACTTTCTCAATGATAGCAAGATACAGGCGTATAGACTGGAAAATAAGGCACTGGAAAAGTAGGGACAAAATACTGTTTCTCCAAAAGCAAGAATTGTTGCAACCATTACAGTGCCTATTTGTTTCAATATTTACTAAATACATTTTCTCTTCCTGGCACTGTACTAAGAGCTAGTCCAAAGTTATGAATACATGTATCCAGTCCCGAAAGATGGAAATATATAATAAGTTCATGAGCAGCCAGGCATGATAGTGCCTACCTCTAATCTCAGCACTCTGGGTGACTGAGGCAGGAAGATTGTAAGAAGTTCAAGTCCACTCTGAGCGCTGAGTTTCACTTAGTGACTTAGTGAAACCCCCTTTCAAAGCTGAGAATGGAAAGGAGTTGGAGATGTAACAGTGCAAAGGTCCTTATTTCAATCCCCAGTAGTCAATCAATCAATTAATCAGTCAAGTCAATGAAATGAAATAAATTAACGCGAAAACCCTTCCACTGGAGATATACACAACTAATAATGATTCATGTTATACAATGAGTAATCACCCTAAGAAAATGCTGGACTAAATGCCATACGGGTCAGAGAATGGAGAGATTATTATTAGCTGCCTTGATCAAGAATGAGTTCATGCAGATAACATGTTATAAGGATGCAGATCAAATGCACACAGGCCAAAACATGCCACCGCCTGACGTAATTAGACATTCTAGTCTCTGCCTGGATTCCATATTTGTATTAAGGACCACTAGTCCTGACTCAAAACACATATTCACTAACCATCTTCCTTCTCCCTTTAGAAACCTTAAAAATTTTACACATATTTTGGTGTTATGTGGATAAAGAGGCCAGATGTCAATGTACATGGCACACCACATACATTTTCAGGAGTAAACTATTTTTCCTCTGACATCCCTCAGTGCCTCAGAGCTAACCGACCATGAACTAAATCCTCTGCAAACCGTGAGCTATGAGAAGCCTTTCCTCCTTCAAGGATGGGTATCAAGTACTTTGTTTCAGCAATAAGAAGAATAACTAAGACGTTTCCTTTTGAAGAACTTAGAGAAGACCTGCAGACCAGAGTAGAGATCTCCAGACCAAATGTCTGCTCAGCCACGATGTATGTTGCCCCAAGTAGAGCATCAGTAGTGGGAATCAAAGGCTCCAAAATCTCATCTTAAAATAAGCTTTTCCATACTGAAGCCATAAATAAGACCGGGCATCCAAGTACCAACTCACCTGAAAGACAAGAGCCACCAGGGGAAAAAAAAAAAAAAAAGCAATTTAGAGCAGAGATAAGTCAGAAAACAGAAGAAAAACTTAAGATAAGAGGAAAAATACCCTTCGTGATAAGGAAAGACCCTGCTTCCATGTCACATAGAGGGAAGGGAGAGAGAGAGAGAGAGAGAGAGAGAGAGAGAGAGAGAGAGAGAGAGAGAGAGAGACAGAGAGAGAAGAAAACAAAAAGAAAAGCCTAAAAGAGCAACATCTAGAAAAGAGAGCTAGAAGCTGTTGTCTCTAGAGAACAGGAGAGGGCAACAGGAGATACCAGCCCTGCCAAACCCTTCAGTGGTATTGAAATCTAACTATGTCTAGCTATTATTTCCTTGAGAGAAATTAAAATTTCCAAAGCCTAATATTTAGAATTAAGCTTATAAAATTACAGTGGTGTAGTTATTTTGAAACTCCATTCTCTTCCTTCCTCTAAATAAACAGCTAACCCAGGGTTTAAAAAAAAAATCTAATGAAGTGTCACCAACCGATGAGGAACAACAATTTGTGGCTTAGAACAGCCAAAAAGAGGCTTTTTAACTTCTGAAATTTAGGACTCATATTTAAAATTGTAACTCTGTGTTTTATACTAGCTCATTGCTTTGTTTACTTATAGCTGAAAAGCACCTATTAGCCTCAGGGAAAGCTTAAAATTTGATTGAATGCTAAACAAATACACATAATTGAACATTATGGGAAGCCAAGTACTTACCAGTGAATAAAATCAGCAGTTAGAATTTCAGACATAGCAGACCAAGATTTCTGCACAGTTCTCTTCTAACACTGTTAAGTAATGCCTAAGAAACAAAAATCTTTCTTCCAGAAAGGAGGTGCTCAAAGATTTAGGTCCAAGTACACACAGCTTAGCATGGCTCATAATAACTGCTGATTGAACACTAGGAGGTAGTCAGTGAAGTAAGGATTGAATGCCATGGTGTATTTCTACCATGGAATACAGCCATCTAAGACTGCAAACATCACGAGTCACCAAAAGAAGAAGATGGTATTTGGAAGAGAGAGACACAAGCAATATCCCAAACTGCACTTGATGTGATCTTATGTCTGGCTTCACTTTTGTTGTTTACATATTGCAATATTTTACCAACTTACCTCGCAGAGGGAAGGTGTGAAGTTCTTAAACACTTTAGCCTTCAGTTTATGATGTGTAAAGGAGAAACAGTAGCAGCACTTACACCACGCTGTTACTGTGCACAGTAAAGAAATGCATAAATGGTGAGCACGTGGCACATTCCCTAGCAGGCAGCAATCACTGGACCTCAGTGAGTGTGTCCTCACAGAAAAAGGAGGTGAAGAGCTAGTTACAATTCCCTCTGGAAGGTGGAATTTGGGGCACCTCAAACTCCTTTCTAGACTTATATATGAATGACCCTTAAATTGTCTATAAGTGCTTTGCTTTTTACATGAAAATACATATTGTAATGATTTTTAAAATACAGAGTTAGTACCAGAAAATAATACAATACATCTCTGATCAATAGTCTATAATGCAAAGGGGGGAAATAACTCCTTTGTTCTGTGATTCAAGTAATTCTCTTTTTAAAATTTATTTATTTATTTATTTATTTATTTATTTATTTATTTATTTATATGGTACAAGATCTCACTATGCAGTGTGGACTCTTGGTGATCTTCCTATCCCAGCCTCCCCAACACTGAGACTATAGGCATGTGCCACCATGGCCAGCACCACCAACACAGCATGCTATACCAGATGTTGAACCTGGGTCCTTGTGCTTACCAGGAAGGTGCTTAGACTCCTAAACTATCTCTCTAAATAATTCTTTTATTAGTATGCTGGAAGTGTTACTTAACCAGGGACATACAGATAGAGTCTCCAGGATCTAAAAAGTTCTCTTAGTGTGTTTCAAATTTCATAGTGTATTGGATTGTAATTCTGATGATAACCCTAAAAATTAACACAAGACTTTTTCAGTATTCCATATGAACACATAAACCAAGGACTATCGCGTGGCTTCAGTGCATGGGAATTTGTCCAGAGTAAACCTATTTATTGCCTTAGTACCCAGGATGCCATTTGCTCAATATCAGACTGCAGAATGATGTTTTTAAACAAGCAAATAAAACATTTGCCTACATAACAACTTCAAAGACATGAAAGAACTCAAGGCATAGCAGCTCTAGGTAAATGAAGTGGTTTAGTTACAGAAAATATCATATATCCCAATGAACTTCTACTATTAATTCAAATTTTACAGTGTTTATACTATAATTTATTTTTAATTTTGTAAGTTCACTTGGGATTTATAGTCAGTTAAGAACCTTAAACTTTTAATAGTAAATTCTTAGTTTTACATTTATATGCTTAAGAGGCAATAAAAATAATGTAGACATTACATGTTTATAGAAAACTTTTTCTCTAAAGAGAGTTTATACATTCAAGTTGATATATATGTGGTGCATGTTTAACTGGAACAAAATTTAATTTAGTTTCAATTTTTAAAAATATTTATTAAATTCCTAGCATTAGGCTAGCAATCTGGACACTACAGAAAATATTTACTTTGTAGCATTGTTATTGGTAGTGTTACAATTTTTTAAGATGTTACTCATGAAACTATTAAATAGCAAAATAAAACACTTTGTGGTATAGTACCTGGAGTAGTTCAGGAGTCTCTTCCTAGGAGTTTAGCTCAGGAAAGAGCCCAGAGGGCTACAGTGGGGAGGAGTGGCTTCCAGAGGAAGGGGACTTGATCTTTGGTGTTGATGGAGGAGCAGAGAGTGACTCTGGGTAGAGAAGCCCATAGAACACAAGGAGGAGGCCACCATCGAGGCCCTGCATCTCATGTGGGCCTGTGATGTGCCTTAATAGGGGCCAGTTATATGGACGACTTCAGGGAGGGAGACAAAGAGGCATTCTAAGTTCATCAAAAGAGTGATATAATAAAGTGCTATTTTGAAACTATTCTTTTGAAAAGAGCAAAAGCAAGCTCTTCTTATGGCCAAGTGTGATGTTAAGCACAAACGCATTACCCCAATTCAAGGTGGACAAAGGATAGGAATAGGGAGACCCCAGCTGTGAGCTATGAGATGTGGCCTACAGAACCACATCTGATTGTGTGTGTGTGTGTGTGTGTGTGTGTGTGTGTGTGTGATCCAACACAAACAAAATAAGCAGGAGAAAGTGTAATACAAAAACATAGCTGTCAGTTGGACTCTGCTATAGTTGGGTTGGAATCTGGTGCTTCTGGCACCATCCATGTATCTCTGAAAGAGAGCAGGTCACTATGAGGTAGCAAGAACTATATAAATGTGCTCCAAATGGTTAGCAAATCTCTCAGTAAAGGCAAGTCTGAAATATAGACAGAGCAGAGTATATGTGGGAATTGGATGGCTGCATCCTATACAGCCATGTCTTTATCTTGACAGGCCACACATGGTGACAAAGCTCCCAGAGGGAGCTCTGTGAGTAAGCCAGGGTTTAAATTCCATATATGCCCTTTGCTAGCTCTGTAACTGCATGAATATCACTTATTCATTTTCTGCATCAGTCTCCTGAACTGTAAGATGTAAATCATAAAACTTCACAGAATTGGTGAAAGCAAGTAGCTAAGAGTGCTTTGTAGATGCAGAACCCGTACATCTTTCACCTTTGCTTGGATGTTTTCTTCACCATGGCTTCTTTTGTTTTGTTTTGTTCTTTGAGATAGGATCGTATTATATAGCTCAGATTAGTTTCAGATTAACTAGGTACTGTGGGCTGGCTTTGAACTCATGAGATCCTCCTGCCTCAGCCTCCCAGGTACTGCGATTACAGGCAGGCCCCGCCACACCTAGCTCTCACCACAGCTCTTGAGTTTGGCCAGGAGAATGCCCTGGCTCAGAGGCAATGTCACTGGCAGGTGGGATGACCAGCGTTCCTTTCCAGGTTCACATTGCCCTGTTTGAGGACTTTGATGGCACAACCAATAAAAATAAAGTTTAACATTTTTTAAAGTAAGAGAAGAAAATTAGAAGTGCAAAAGAAGTGGTCAGGAGAATAAGTACTCTAGAGAGAACACACCCTGAACACAGAACAAGCAGTGTAAAGGCAAGAAGACAGTGGTCTAGAGTTCAGTGGCTGATGGCTTTTTACCTTCTTTTTTATGCCAGATGCAGTGTCTCCCATGCAGGGCTTGAAGGCCCTGCTGTGCATGCATCCTGGCCATGATTTTACATGGAGCACATGTGTGGAACCTCACACCTGAGCTGTCCATCCAGCTTTTCACGCCCTAATTGTCTGCCTTCGTAAGAGTGAGCATGAAGGGAGGTCGAGAAAAATCCTGGACTGCACAATGGAGCCCTCAGTAGAGGTCAATAACTGTCACAGGACCCCAGAGAAAAAATCACGTAGGCCACGTGGGAACCTGGATGTACACAGCTGGGCTGTAACCCAGAGTCATGGGCTGCTTCCATGGCCCCTTCAAACTCAGCAGAGATGGGTAGGCCATATAAACTACTCTGACTCTCTTCTAAAATGGCAAGGACTGGATACAAGGAGTGGAGCAGGATGGCAGGCTGGTTGCAGCCCCGCCAGCCTCCGAAGCGAGCTTTCGTCCTTGGGTAGCTGCTCTGCTCTCTGTTGCCAGTTGGGTTCAAGGAGCACCCCCACAGAAGACACGGGAACCCAGACGTATCCCTCCCATTTGCCAACCTCTCTCACGGAAAAGAATTTTCAAGAAGGGTCAATGAGAGGCATAAAAGTGTTTTCTGGGGAAAATCGGAAGTATACACACCCAAATCAATAGCAGCAAGGAAACAGAGGGTGAGACTTTATAGGAAAGGTACACTGCAGCCCAGGGTTGTGGTAGAAATCTGTGGAATTTGTGAACTGATAGAAAGTTCAGGCTTGGTTAACAGGAAACAAGCAATAGTCTACCCACAGGTAGAGAAATGGTAGCTTATGTCTCAGAGACCCTTTACAGTAATTAATTAATGCATCTCAGGGAACTGATATGGATATCTAGCACATCTTAGCCTTTTTATTTTCCCTTCCTGCTCACACTTTCAAATACAAGTCACCTAAGATAATCTTTACCTAAAAACATTCTTTAAAGATTTTGAATTTCGTATCTTTATGTGAAGATCAGTTTTTTTGCCATTTACCTTATAAACTGGTCTAACTTATGGGCTTACAGTATTTCTAAGGGATTTGGGGTATGACAGGTTTTGGAAAAAGCAATCAAGACTAAGAAGCATAAACAAGTCCAGGAAATGTAGATGTGGGTTACCTCAGGTAACTTGAGGTCCTCAGGTTGTTGTCTTTTTAAAGTACAATTTTAAGATTATGTTTTTTCCCATCTCTTGTATATTTATTTCTCCTACCCTGTCTTACCTCCTTCATCTTTCCCACAAGCTATGGGGAGATATGAACTCCTATGCAGATACTAAGCACAGAGTCATCTCCAAGGCAGAGCTGTGCCGTGGGCAGTTCTGTGCCCTCCACCCATCCTGTTTTCTTTCTTAGGAGCAGCAACTTAGAGCAGAAAGGCAATGCATGCCCCCCCACACCCCCTCCCTAACCCCAGCTCTCAACTGCTCACTAGTCTTCCTGACTTTGTCTCTCTGTGAAAGGTCATTGATTTTATAGCACACAGTCCTTCATTTGTCCCATGAATTAGCCTGATAAAAGACTAATTTTCTACTACCAAAGATAGAGCTTAGAGCAGGTTCTTCTATTTAGAGATAAACGGACTTTTACACATAGGCACTTGGACCTTCAGAATATAATTAAAACATAAGAGCTACAATGACCTCTTCAGTGCTACAAACACAGTGGAATAAGAAATGGGTAGAAACCCCAGAGATGGAAGTGAATCTAGCTTCTTAGCACCTTCTGGCCAGGCATTTCATTTTCTTTTGTTTTTCACCATTCTACTTCTAATCCTTGTCAAGCTCAGCTTGAGAAGTCTAGAGATCTAGAGAGAGACCAGGTATTCCGAGTCAGATTCCCAAGTGCACTGAGATAGACAGACAAGGCAGGACCACACCACCCCCAGCAAATGCTACCTACAGGTCTAGTTAACATACAATGCTTGAAAGAAATCACCCCTGTATATGTGAAAGCTAACTTGGCACATGTATTCACATGTTTGAATATGAAAAGTTTCATTTGTAAGTTAAGAGGGCAGGAAGCTTCAACTCTTTGGGGACACACTGCTGACCACGTAAAAAAATTAACCTATTTGGAAAGTGGGAGAGAGAGAGAGAGAGAGAGAGAGAGAGAGAGAGAGAGAGAGAGAGAGAGAGAGAGAGAGAACCTTAGAAAACTCTAGGCCCTGAAACAAGGTTGTTACATATATCTTTAGCTCTATCAGCCTGATTGAACTTGGATATCTCCTGGTGCCTGACCAGCACTGAGCTCTGTACAAGTACCTAACTTAATCCAGCTATCAGCCGGCAGAAAGTAGGCATTATCTTACCCAGTGGAGTTTAGCCAGTCTACCCAAACCCTTCTTCATCTATTATCCTTACCAAGTTCTGGATTCATCGAACCACTCCTTCATTTCATAACACCTATGCTTCTTTTCGTTACAGGAGAGATGAGTAAGTAGCCATCCCCAGGTTCCTCAAGTAGTACTGTATTGCACCATGTTTAAAAGCATCTTCTAAAAGAATGGGCTTACTTTCATCCACACATAAAAGTCTAAGAGATCCCTTCCACTTTACGTATTCCCCAACAACCCACAGGATTTGTGTCTTCCACGATCTTGGGGTAAAGATAGATGATAGACTACTTACTTCAATTTTGTAGGAATGAATAGGCTATAATGACAGCAAGTGACAAATCTAAGAAGAAAGATAGTGAATGCCAACTTTACTTTATCTTCATTCCATGAGTAAACACTGTTGGTGCATGCTTATTTTTGCTGGATGCAGCAGTGGGGGCCTCTGCTTCTGCAGGACTGGCGGAGCAGCCGAATGCTATGGGTGTGTCACTTCTCATCTAGTCTCCCAGAGTCAGCACTGCCCCAAACCCCTTTGCTTAGCTAGCTGCTGCCAACATCTCTTAGGGACATGGCTGTGGGTTACACAGGAGCAATGACCATGAGGGAAAAGAATGAGTTTATTTAACACTGATTTAGAATGGTTCAAGGGAGTCACTTCTCTGTGGAAGTCCAAGAAACCTAAGTTTCATGCCATGGGCATGAGGGTGGGGTGTTATAGAACAAGCCACATAGGGCAGCATTCTGAAAGATCTGTACTCTAATTTAGCTAGAAGAGTTAATGATTTTAATGATTTGTTGTGATCGCAAAACAACAGTTAAAAGATAAATCCACATCATTAAGGCTATTATAGTACTTTGCTTCATTTAGCAAATGGTGGTAAGTTGAGGGGCTTCAGTTCAACATTTGAAGTTTTTTGACATTAAGACACCCACATACAAATAACAAAAACAAGCTTCAGTCCCAGGGAGCAATTGGCTCCCAGATCCTTTGTAAAGGAAAAGGAAAAACATCCTTGGAAACGTAACCCAAAATTTGCTCAAATGCCTTATCTATGTATTCTGATCAGAAAGCAAACAAACACAGAAAATTGAAAGTTGATTGTTTTTCATATTGGCTTGAGGTTTCAATCCAGAGGAAAATTATGGTTTCCATGGTTTGATACTCTGGGGAAAATTCTGATCATGTTTCCAGAATGAAAAGAGAAGGATCATGCCTCTGCTGTGTACAGAGGAGGGTCCAATGTTTGCTATGGTCTGTACGCAATAAGGATCCAGAACTCCCAAAATAATAATAGTACATTTGACTGTCTGGAATCCTCTCTAAACTGCCTCCTTTGTATATCTGTAGTACACTGATAACATTCAAAATTTAAATAGAGATTCCAAGATACTAGTTATATCCTAAGAAGTTTCTGGAGTCATCAATAAAGGCTCCTACTTATCCAGTCTCTTTTTAAAAATCTTTTTCTTTAACATGAGCTATATCCTGAAAAGAGTGTCTTCCCTGCCAACTTCTCAAGTGGGCTCACTTAGAAAATTTTGAACAACTCTAGACCCCATACCACATACGAGGCTGCTGATAGCAAAAGTATCCATCCTGCATGCATGCTGTCACTGCTTGCTAAAGTTCAGCCTTCGCATCTGCTAACTCCCTCCCTGTCCTCTCCTGCTCTGGCATATGCCATCTGCTTGTACCATTCCTCAGCTCTGCTTTTTCTTTTCCCTTTTTCTTTTTTTGCTTTCTTTATTTTATTCATTTAATGAGAAAAAAGATAAAGTAGCAATGAAAGTTTCAAAACAATTTAGTAGGATGGTTAGAATAATTAATACAATGCATATTGTTGTCTTCATGGTGGTTATTCAGAGGACAAGATGCAGACCTGATATCTTGTCTAAACAATATTAGTACAAACTTTTATTCTCAAGGCTCATCTATGCTCAAGGACCTTTTTAAATATTCAACTTGCAAGAACAATGCCACCATTTACAGCACTGCCTGTCTTAGTTTCTCATTTCAGTTTACTTCCCAGAACCAAGCAATATTTAGTATATTGCATATTCAATTACTAATCTGCACATTATCTACTTCTGGTTTTGGAATATAAACTCCAAGAGAGAAGTGATTAAACTCTATTTAATACACTGGTTTTCTGAGTTTTGTATAGAAAAAATGTCTGTCACACAATGTGTACACATACACTTTTGAAAAAGTCAGGACTTAATATGCGGGTGAATAAATCAAGAAAGTATTCATTAAGAACTAATGATATAACAAAACTTTATCCTGGAATGACAGACATTTCCTAAATCTTTAAGACACCCGTAATCCAGTTAGGTCATAATATTACCAGTAAGCTGGGAGGCCTGGTGTGCCCAGACCATATGCATCACTAGTATAGGGGCTTTGCTGATCTGTGGCAGCCTCTCCCACAATCTCAGAAGGCAGGAAGATGCCAGACAGCTACAGGAACCTGTTGAGACCTGCTCTGGGCCAAGCACTGATGCGGGAGCTTTCCTGAGCTTTGGCCCACCTCCTTGACCAGTTGAGGGAGCTTTAGTGAAGCCCCACCCTGTACCTACCTCCCAACATTGCAAAAGCGTTGTGGAGCTTCAGACTGTCCACATCATTCTCAGAGCCCTCCTGAGCTTCAGCTCACTCCTCCTTCACCATGGCAGAAGTCTCAGTGAACTGCACACAGCAGGAGGTTTAATGAGCTGGCCTGCACCCTACTGTCTATCTCAACAGCTTTGTTGACCACTGCCCCACTCCTTTCCACTGCTGCTGAGCCTAGGTGAAAAACAAGAGAGTCAAAAATAAGAAAATGAAGGAGCAAAAGGCAATTTCAGCCCTACAGCCCAGGAAGAACAAGTCCAAAAGATAAGAACATAGAAGA